>JAAAKE020154325.1:0-12467 GCA_010014785.2 Anisolabis maritima
GATTGAATTTTTGTTTCGGGTGTGTAGTGGTGTATCCAAGTTTCGTCAACAGTAATAAATTGACGCAAAAATTCAGTGCGATTACGCTTAAAAAGGCTCAAAACAGTACTCAGAAGTGGTTATACGAATTCGTTTCTGGTCCTCAGTTAGCAAAAGCGGCTGAGAGTTTTCTCATATGCAAGTGTTCATGTAAGATATGACCAACACCATATCAAAAGTGTCGTCTATCACACACATCTCCAATCCACGATCGTTTAAAACAAGATCTCTGTATTATTTTTCAGACCGCCCTCGTATATTATTATAATGCAATGCAAAATTTTCGAGGAATCGAGAAAATGGCAAATAAATAATTTTCAGAAATAAAAATTTCTCCCTATTTTATTATATTTTATTAATTTTAAACAAAATACTTTAATTTCAAATAATAAATTTTTTGTTTAGTAATAGTTGGCATTATTAGGGGAGTTATTTATTGTGAAGGTGGCAACAGGTTTAGAAGATGGAAATGTGGGTGAAGGAAGGGTAATGGGCATTTCCTCGGAGCCAGGAGCTGGCAGCCGCTCCTCTCCCCACCCCCAGGGCCGGAGGAGCAGTAAATGAAAATGGCGGTTCAAGATGGAGGGGGAAAAGATGAATTAAAAACACAATTTATTACTAGAGAAGGCACATATAGGCTGATGACACTTTCTGAATATTCAAGACCAAACCGGGTGGGTTATACAAATACACAAGGAAACGCCGCAGTTCGGGTATCATTTGTTACCTTACCAGACTCAAGCGGCAACGGTGATCGTATTTGTTTTAATCTCGGCCGAGAACTTTATGTTTATGTATATAAAGGTGTTAAAAAGGTAAGCAAATCATGATATTTTTAAAACATACCTAATCACTAATCATACGTTTACATTTCTTATAACAACTAACCAATCAGTTGGAACCTAACCTATAAAATCTCCTGTTTTGACTTTTATTTTTTAGGCAGCGGATTTAACTAAACCTGTTGATAAAAAAATGTATAAAGGCACCAATCCAACATGTCACGATTTCAATTTGGTCACTATGACTGCCGATAGTGTGTCATTAATGGTCGGTTTCTCTACTGGTCAAATACAGCTGATAGACCCCATCAAAAAAGAATTAAATAAATTATACAATGAAGAGGTAATTCTAGCATCATTCTCTTATAAAATTACCCTATCATATTTATCATATTAATTTTTGTTATTTACTATATTTATATAAACATTTGGACATTATTAATCATTATCATTATATATGTCATTATCATATCTTCCCTACATTGTGATTTTTGACATTTCTCAAAAAAATCTATTTATAAATAAGGATTTCACTATATTCCCCTCTTCTAAGAGAATATATATTAATTTAATAATATAATAATAAATTATCAAGATAGATACGACACTGTTTTTATGTATATGATACAATGAGTAATGAAACAACTCATTGTGATTATTCTAATAATTCTTAAGAGATTTGTTTATTGTTAGAGATTAATACATATAATATTGTTTCGAATAGACATATCATCATCATAAGCAGGGAAGATTTATTTTAAAATTTGCTAGACACTCTTTTACTTGTAATATATATATATATATATACATCATTCATACACAAAATATAGTATATGTTCACTTTAATAATTATTTATTATTTTGAATCATTATCATTTTATAATATTAATTAATTTTTCTAATTATTTGAAATAGACGGTGTTCATAAAGACCCCTAAACATTACTTAATGGCTGAATTTTCATAAACAACAATGATCATAGATGATATATATAATACATTGACCAAATTATTTCCACATCTAACTGGCCATTTCTTATAGATCAATTCTACTCATATTCTCAGAGTGATTGTGCCATTTATGCAGGCCTCGACTAGTAGAAAGTTAAATCTGATGAACTTGAAGTATAATCGCCCTGTCAAGCCCTCATATTCCTTCGTTTTTTTTAAATGAACAAGGATGTAAAGTGTTGCATAAGCCATTTATTAATCTCAAAATTACGTTCTAAACTTTACACCCTTGAAAGATTTTGTGAAACAAGTACAGCAGGATATGCACGCAACACAATTGTCATTGCTACAATCTTCTTATGTTGAATAGAACAAAAGCCGAACTCGACGAAAATGCTTCTGAACAAGAATATGACATTTATATGATGTGGAAAATTAATGTATTTTTCATTTTAAATTTACCTGATTATATCTAAAAATACATTCATTTATAATGTTTTACACTTTATATGAAATAAGAATTTAATAAATATTGAATGACTTTTTTTATTTAATTAAATATAATATTTGTTTAAATATAATTACTAATAAATTTTCTTTTTTTTAACAGAGGCTGATTGATAAGACAAAAGTGACATGTATCCGTTGGGTCCCTGGATCAGCAAATTTGTTTTTAGTCTCCCATGCGAGTGGACAACTCTACCTTTATAATGAAGAATTACCCTGTGGAACAGCAGCTCCACATTATCAACCCTTTAAACATGGCGAGGGCTTTGCAATTCATACATGTAAGACTAAATCAACAAGAAATCCGCTTTATCGGTGGGTTATAGGCGCCGAAGGTTGTTGCATCAACGAATTTGCCTTCTCGCCATGTGGAACTCACCTTGCCATCGTCTCACAAGACGGTTTTCTTCGAGTTTTTCATTACGATACAATGGAATTGTTAGGCGCCGCGAGAAGTTATTTCGGCGGATTTTTGTGTGTTTGTTGGTCTCCAGATGGACGTTATGTGGTAGTAGGTGGCGAAGATGATCTTGTGACTGTGTGGAGTTTTCACGACCGACGTGTGGTTGCACGAGGACAGGGTCATCGGAGTTGGGTTAGTGTCGTTGCATTTGATCCCTATTTAACTGCTTATAGCGATACACCTGATGGCGCTATGGACTCAGATGATGAAGGACATGTCATGTTACATAATTGTAACAATAATCGAAATTCATCAGATGTGAAAGCAGCATGTTATCGTTTAGGGTCAGTAGGTCAAGATACTCAATTATGTCTTTGGGACATAACGGAAGATATATTGAGACAACCAGTGCCTACAAAAAGTCGAGCCCTTGGAGCCAGTGGTACATTCAGTCCTAATGGAGCCGTCGAAAGCAACAATCTACATAACCATACACCACCACCTACTTCTGGTCCACCACCCCCACCAGCGGCAACACCAAGGTTACTCTAAATTTTATATATATTTCTTATTTAAATTATTAATTCAAATTATCAGGAGTAGACTTCCTTAAAAATCTGTTTTTGGCAATATTAATTAATATATTTTAGTCCAAGGTTGAATAAAAAATAATTAATATTTCCTCTTATCATTATTCAAGATTAAGATAAGTCTAAGATAAGAAACAATCATATATAATAGCATTTCAAAATAATCGATAGAGAATAAATGTTGAATAGGAAATTATGCAAATGAAATTCATACAAAATTTATTAAGGGAAAAATAATAGATTTTATTAATTTAGGCCTATATAAAATATAAATCCAAAATTTTCCCGACATTTCTACATGGAAGATAGAGATTTAATATCTTCAAATTCACAATAGCCTACCAAAATATAAATAAAAAAGAAAATATATTATTTATAAAATTGAAAATCAATTTGTTGATGCTTATCATTTTTGCTTAAATAATTATAATTAAAAATTTTATTTTTATCTTTTTGGACGCTCACTAAAAATATAAAATAGGGATCATTTTTTAGACTTTTCATCTTCAGGGACTAATTAATATTTCTCCCTTATTAAAAACGTATTCTAACTTTATAATTTAACAAGGCAGTCTCATCATCCACTCAGACAGACGCCTCTGGCCCAAGAATTTTTTTTTTTTTTTAAAAATCAAAACATTCATTTTAAATAATGATGATATAATGAAATTATAAATATATTCTATATAATGATATTTTTTGGCAGTTCATAATCATAACCAGTTGATATATAATGTTATTAAATTTTTTAAAATCACAAAAAAAAATTAAAAAATAAAATAAAAAAAAAATATTTTCTTTATAATTAAAATTCATTAAAAATTAATAATCAGTTTTGATCCTTATGCTGGACTTTGTCGGTATACTCGATATCCCCATCCATTGCCCACTGTCTAGTAGGAGATTTAAATGTAAAACATTTTGAATCAATCAACGATTCAAAACAATAAATTTTCAATAATTTAATTTGGAATAATTTAACTGGAATTTGTAAATCATAATCTTTATACATATATTTATATCTGTTATCGCTATCTGATTGTGATAATAGTCAATAAAATAATAATAAACAATTAATTATAGGGCCACCCAAGAAAGGAATGTCAAATATTATCATTCACCAAAATTAGCTTTTATTTCTAATTAAATATAAAAGAAACAGATTGCATGAGGAATATAAATAGAAATTTATATCTGCTAATTTAAGAAACTAATATAATATCATATATATAACTAATTATAAGAATTTGGAATCTTCTTTACTATCCTCATTTTATAGTAGAAATTATCTCCAAAGTTTTTTGGGGCCCCACCAAGAGAGGCAGAAATTTTTTAATTAAAATATTAATAAAAAGAATTTAAAGTGAATATTTATTTATTAAATCAAATTGAACCAACCTATAAAAGAAGTTCAAGAAGGATAGGAAGTCATAAGGTGTCATGTGATAAATAATATATTCTTTCGGCGATCGATTTTACTTTATTTAAAGCATCATCAGGCCTTAAGTTGAGAAGCAAACATAAAAAAGAACAATTTCATATATATATATATAATCTGTTGACCTGATTAATAATAATTGATATAATAATCTGCAAAAGACCTCTGAGAAATTATTTTAGATAAATGTTCCATGTAATTAAACTACACTTTTGCAGGATAATGAATCATAGGAGGAAAGGAAGACCAAATTAACCATGAAATTTTTTATGCGGAAATTATAATATATTGCATTCCATGCTTTAAGTTACTAATTTAAGCTCATATCTAATGGTTAATATTTTATTAGATTTTAATATATGTTTTTAGTATAAAGTTTAGTCAGGGGCTCATTCATATCTTGAGTACGTGGATGGTGATTACGAGATACCCGAGCTAAGTCTGGCATTAATTCGCTTCTTTCTATGCCATTCTTTTTGTTTTCGGACTTTAGACTCTCTGCACTAATTGGAAATGGTCTTTGAACTCGAATAGACCGAATCGAATTCGCGAATATTTGTTAGGTCCGAGTCCTTTTGTGTATATTTTGTTCTATAAAATCTTCTTAAAACAAGTATATTTAGTAAATTATTGATTTTTTAAATATAAAATTCCTTATCTTTAGTATTTATTATAAATATACAAAAATTATAAGAAAAAATTTTTTGTGTACCTAAACTTATAAAATTGGACTAACATTGGACCCCAGACTTTTAACTGAACTACATCAACAGTAGTTACCCCTATTTTAATATATAAAATAAACCCCAGATAATAAATATATAATTTTAATGATAAAATTTTCAGTTTATTGTATTGAAGCTTTTGCCCTTTAGAAATTTCCGACTAAATGAAAATTACAAGATATTATTGCAAAACCTAAAATAATGTTTTTTTTCATATTAATATATTGATATCATATCAGGCTTCACTGAAAAAATTTAGGCGTACATTCTTCACTTAATTTTTGGAACAACTTTCCTTTTAATATATTTATTACGAGCATTAACTTATCATTTTTCTCAAATTCGTCATTTTGGGTTTGAAGTGGCTGCTTGGTATCGACATTTTCTAGATGTAGTGTTATTGACATATTTGGAAATTAATTGTAAATGTTATATTTCAGTGCGCCGACGTTGACACAACGACTAGCAGGTCTGGGTTCTGCGAGTGCACATCGTCGGAATTTCAGTCGTGGTGGCGGTGGAGGTGGTGGTGGTGGTACCGATAAAACCGGCCTCTATTCAAGTGCGAATCAACGGTCGGCGGCGGCGGTGGCCGCTGCCGCTGCCACCGCCGCAGACGATCCAATGCGGCTCATCGGGACAGGCGCCTGTCCTCGTTTCGATGAATGTCCTGTCCTTGAGCCATTGGTGTGCAAGAAAATTGCTCATGAACGGCTCACAGCGCTCGCCTTCCGAGAGGATTGTTTTGTTACTGCCTGTCAAGATGGTTATGTGTATACTTGGGCGCGGCCTGGAAGAATGGTCAGTAAACTATTTATCTTTAAATTATGATAATATATAATAAAAATATCATTGATCATAAGTTAAAAACAGAACCGAATCGAGCAGCCCACTTTCCGAGCAATTCTCAAAATTTTATTAGTTATAAAAAATATATTGGGTGATTAACTTAGTATTAATACTTTCTTAGATCATGGTAGTGAGTTCTAATCCTGCTACTAGTATCCCTTTTTTTTTTTTTAATTTATTAATCTGGCCAAAAGAAGCCATCAGGCCATTTAACAATAAATAAATAATAATAAAAAATTATTTTTACATTTTGCTTTAAAATTTTTTTTAGGTTTTTCGGCATCTGATGCCATATTATCTCTTAAAAGATACATGTACATATTTATTACAATACGGATTACCCAGGGAAATTTATTTATATCTATTGGTATCCAATTAATTTAAATAAATTTTTATCGGACTGCCTGAGATCCGAACCCACGTCCCTTGGCTTTGAAGGTTATCATCATTACTGACATTGTCACTTCAAAATCTTTAACCTCTCGGCCACGGGGGAAGGGGGGGGGGGGGTGTTTTTAAATAAAAATAGTCTATAATAATAAATAGCATATTTAACAATAATTTAAATTAAAAAACATTCATCATGTTTTTTTTTTATTTAGTCTTTTCGGCATCTGAGGCCATATAGACATATAGACGATACATAATATATTTTAAGATACATTGATCCAGGTATATTTATTTACATTAATTGGCATCCAATTGATTTAAATAAATTTTCTTTGGACTGTACCCTAACCCACACCCTGTCTTTAAGGTTATCAATAATGACAATGTCACTATCTTTAACCTCTCAGCCACGGGGGGGGGTCATGTTTTTATTTTATTATTTTTAATTATTATAATTAATTATATTTTTGTTTATTGATAGTTAGATAAGATAACTTTTCTCTTTTCTATAATTATATTTGTTATGTTTTTGCTTTTAAGGAGAGGGCAATTTTTGTGTCATGGATACCTGAAATTGAAAATTTTATAAATTAAATTTAAGAAAATTTCTTTGAGGAAAGTTTTATTGTTTAAATATATATTAGACTTAGTCACAGGTGATTGTGGATGTTTAACGTATTTGAGATATTTTGAAAAAATGGGAAGAGATATCTGGAATGTCTTGTTAGGCTTATTATTATTTTCAAGCTTTTATAGGTGATTATTTCTTATGGATGAATTGGAGTTATTTAATTTTAATTCTGTGATACAATTTATTCTTAGTGGGGAAAGATATTAACTGGGTAGGACTGATTTTTGATAGAAGAGAAGGAAATATATCTGTATTGTTAATATGTAGATATACTTGGAGGGCGTAAGACTCCCTGCTCAAGAAATTTCTGGCTTCTTTGAATGATAGTTTTTCATTAACTGTGAGTTTAATATTATTTTAATAATTTAATATTATTTTATATTTGGCGTCCCTGCATTGCCAGATTTTTTCATTAAATAAAAATTCATTGTAATCAAATTCTCAAGAAACAGTGGGATTGGAATATGTATTCGATAAGCTTTTAGGCTACTCTAAAGAGTGGCCTTGCTCTGTTACTCCTCTTGAAGAGACGTTAAGAAAAGATTCCTTCAAAGTCCACAGTTCTATAAAAACATCAATAGAAAGATTAGAATCTTTATTTTTATTTGAAAATAATTTTCTAAATTTTATTGAAAAATATATTCATTTTAACAGAACTTGAGATTTAAGACATTTTTATTTTTACCTTATTCAAAATTAATTTTTAAAAAATCTAAGGCCCTTTATTTTATTTAATAATGGCCTGTTTTTACATGTAATATTAGTTATCTAACAGTTTAACAAAGAGATCTTTTTGATAACTTGGATAATTAACTATACATGAAAAAAAAATTAATATGAGATTGACTTGACTTTTTCAGCCTGGAGGTGGAGAAGACAGTGGCTGGGGAGACCACGTGGATGCTGGAGGAGGCTGTCCCTGTCCGACAGGAACGACCAGCAGTTAGCCGGCACAAAACGGCTAGGTTTTCAAAACTGTCGCCTTTCTAAATAGATATTTATATAAACTAAAGCAAATAAGATTAATTAATATATATATATATATTTAAATATTCATATATATATATATATATTTCTTAATATATATATATTACAGGATGTCTCGGATAAAAACGATTTTTTATCTACTCGTGCAATTATTCTCTAGTTTAAATCTTGTTAAAATTGAGTGTATTTTATGTCCATATTTCATACATTTAATAAGGTCAGGAATAAATTAAATACTTTTTGAAATTTGATAAAAAAAAAGGTAGTAATGATTAAAATAAAATTTCTTTACAATTTTATTGTTGATCTTATTAAGGTCATGAAAATCAATACACTCCTTTTACGAAAAATTTTTTATTATTTTACGAATTAAATAAAAACTTCTGAAGGGCAGAACAATTTATTCTTTTCTTATTTATTTAATTTTTTTTTTTTAACCAAAGTTCATCAAATGAATATTCCATTTTTTTAAATATATTTTAATGTAAGTAATTTTTTAAGAATATTAATACTTAAATTATCTTAGGAATAATCTAAATAGTAAAAATGAATCTTAAGAACCTTTTTTTTTTTAGTTGATTTATTTTTTATTTTGAAAAATTTTTATACTATAATTACTTTTAAATATTAAATGAAGAGGGTTATGAAATTTCTTATTAAATTATAGGCTCTCTGAAGCGGCCTAATTATCCTGAGATGATGAGAAATCATGTCCAGGTTAAATGATTTATTATATATCGCTATTTTTTAATAAAATAGCGAAAATACTATTTAGTTATAAATTAGTCTTGTTTTTATAAAAATTTTTCATTACATGCCTAATATGATTTCTTAAAGCGGTCGCAAACAAAGCCACCAATAACCACAAGTAGCGAATTCTTTGCAGCTTGTGGCTCGCTGGGGCTACTTGGAGTACTGGGAGTCCTCCATGTCCAAATACTAATTTTTGGAACTTTTTTTTTTAATTTGAACTATTAAGTGAACCAACCTTTATAGTATTTGACGCATGCTTACTTGGAAATAGAAAGGTTTCTTTTACTCTGCGCATTCATTTGACTGTTCAAAGGATGATTCAATTACTTGATGACTTCTAAAAAAAGAATATTTCGTATAAATGCAATTGAAAAAGTATGGAAGAAAGTCTAATAGACACAGACCGTGTTTTTTCAAGTGAATACTTAGCCTTTGTGGAATAAATGAAGTACACAGAGTAGTGCTCTCTGCGTTTGCGGTCAGATCGAAGGTTACGTTAGGAACAGACATCAAATGGCTCTCAAAGCTATATTTATTGTAAGGACAAGGCCGGCTCAAGGCTGCATGGCGCTCCTAGGCCAATTCTTCAACTTGCGCTCTAAAAATTGAGGACTAAAAAAAAAACACAAAATCATTTGTTCATTTTTATTGATTCATATCACAATTACATAATAATTATAATTACGACACTACAACAATTACAGAAATCTAACTTTTCTGTAATAAAAACAGTTTATTATTACTTAGATATTCTATCATTTTCTTGCTAAATTTTGGTGTAATATTAATATTAAATTAACCAAGTGTACAATTTTGTGCTCATATGAGAGTTTAATATTTATTTAGCATTTCATGAGCGCAGGGCACAGCCCGGCGTCCCTCTTTGATAGCGCCCTTAGATTGTGCTTGGTGTGTTGTAGTCCAGAGCCGGCCTTGCGTATGAACATTGCTTTTTGTTTTGAAATAAGCAATTTGCTACGCTCATATTTTCGTGCTTGCCCCGAATTTAAAGATTAAAACAGTGGTAGAAATTAGTCACTAATTTGTTTCACCATAGGTGACTGTGTTTGAGACCGCCATAATATTTTTATTATTTATTTTAAAAAAATATATAGAGCTCAATCAAAAATCATACCTACACATATATATATATATATATATATATATTTCTGCTACCTTCAAGAAGATATTTAAAAAACAAACGAAAAAATCGGAATTTTTTGAGACAGTCTGTTTATAATTCAGTATTTTTATGCTAATTGAACGAACGTATTTTGGTGAGGGAAAAACAAAAAGACTGTTTCTAACTCACAGATCAGCGTTGTTGACTCATTCACGACTTAAACACAATAATTTAAATTTTAAAAAAATGACTTTTCTAAAATTAAAATTCTTAAAATTATAGTTTACTTGTTTTGTAAAAACTATATATTTATATGTAATATATATTTTTATTTAAATAATATATATCATATAAATATATGGATATAAATTGTTATTATTATATAACAATTTATATATATACAGATACATAATTCATAGAGAGCCATAGCTATAATACTATGAACGAATGCATTATAATAATGTATTTTTGTTATATGCATTTTTTGCATGCATAGTTAAAGAGATAAAAAATCCGATGATTGTTAACTCTTTTAAGAGTAAGTGCAGAGTCCTTTGAAAGTTTTTTTTTTATTGAAATTACTATTTTTCTCCTTTAAGGCCTAAATATTATTTAACTCCTTATTTCATTAAACTAATAATGTTTTTTTTTTATTATTGATTAGCAAATTTCGGTACCAAAGATTTTTCTTAACATTAAGGTCCATTCATTCCAGAATGATTTGTTCGTTTGTATTTAGCATAGTTATTAATTATAACAAGTTCCAAATAATTTAATATTTAAAGAGTATTCAAGTCGTGATGACTATCTCTATATTCTAAAATAATAATAATAATAATAATAATAATAAAATTTGAAATTCTCCCTAATTAAAGTTTTCCAGTAAAATTTTTTCACAAGGCCTTTTTTTTCGATTTATTATCGAAATGAAAAAATTTTTATATTTGAAATAATATAGTCTATTTTTTTAAAAGTGGATTTTTTATACAATTATAAATATATTATTTTCACAATTATTTTATGATTTTACTAATTACTTTTCAGGCAATATTTTGATCATTTTTCAAAAATGTATATATATTATTTATTTCTATATAGTGGAAGCATAAAAATTTAAATAATAATGATAATAATAATAATAATAATAATAATAATAATAAAAATAAATACCGTAAGATATTTTATTCATTAAGGTGATCGAATAATATAGTTTAAAGAATGTTTCATTGTATTCGAAGAAATTTTCCTCAATCTTAGGATTTTTTTCCAAACTGAATTTCTTTTGATGGGTTTTTTCTAAAATAAACTGTTTTCCAATTACCGCATTAATGTATCTATATTCAACCTTCGATATAGTCACGTCTCCGTCAAATGAAATATAAGTACAATTCAATTCATATGACGTAGACTTCATATTGAATGAGTAAGGTTGAATATAGAAACATTAGAGCGGTAAACAGTTTCAAAAGATTTCCTCCATTTTGGCCTGCATTCCTTTAACTCGCCCCCAAAGGAAGTTAATATATGTCTTGTCTAAAGATGAGTCTTCTTTTTTGTTTAAAAAAAAAGGTTGAAAAATTTCTTTAATAGTGTGAATATATTAATAGAATTTTTATAAATTCAGTTTAACAAATACGAAATTGATCAAAAATTAACTTGAAAAATAATCAAATACACATTTGAAAAAAGAAAATCTAAATAATTTGTGAAAATATTCAAAGCAGCTAAAATGATGATTAATCAATCATTATTTAAGTTAATTAATATTATAAAAAATTATTTCCTAGTCGTGACAAATAATAATTATTCTAATTTTGTTAACTATTTCCTATCACAAAGTTAATTTTTATTAATTTATTTATAAATCATGATTAATTTATTCATATGAGGTTGATTTGATTTTATATCAAAAACTGGAAAACTTTTATTTCATCGATTGGTTCGCTTTAGTTCATTCTAGCCTCAGTAATTAATTAATTATTCAGACTTTTAGTTGTGATATTTTTTTTATTAATACTAAATTTCGTTTTCTCCACTTTCATTACCATATTAGTTTCTCTCTCTGTCTCACTCTCTCTTTCATGAAAGACGTCCAATTGAGAGCTCTCAATTTCAAGAGCTCATCCATTAACCCCCCCCCCCCTTCTGACTATTCATTAAAATTTTCATTTAAACCTATTATACCAAAATATCGTTTTTTCATTTTTCTTTTTAATTTTATTTTAAGTATTTAGTTAAGTTTGATAAATCTGAAAAAAAAACTATTTTGGTGTCATTCCACATACATTGTTGTCAGCTTG
>JAAAKE020154336.1:0-12467 GCA_010014785.2 Anisolabis maritima
GCAAAACTCATTTGTACCTGCGAAACACACAGAGGGTGGGAAAAAAGCATCCACCGTTAAACAAAAGCAGAAAAGAGAATGGAAAATATTTTATAAACTTAAGACTAGGACTGGATTATTCGAAGTTCTAAACAATGAAAAGGCTAATAAATTTTCATAGATCCTGAATATATTAAAAATTTCAATTTCATTTGAATTAATAATATTTCATGATTTATATATTTCAAAAGGTACGATTATTTAGAGCAAGAGTGTTTGGCATCTTTGAGCCATATTTAAACAAAAAAAATTGGTCTACACATAAAAATAGACTAATTCTAAATTATGCCCGGATTAAGATTTAAATTAAATAGAGAAAAGTTTTAAGTCATTTTTTGTTGCTGAGGCCATAATAATTTATTAAATATATGGAGAAAATTCAGTATGGATGACTTCCAGCAGGGCCCCACCCATCCGCTTTTTTTCAAAAATAATAATAATAATAATAATAATGAAATATTATTATCTGAAAGAATGGATAAAAAAATTTTGCAAACGGAAAATTAAATTAAATTATGAGTTAGAGAAAACACGATATCAATATATGTAAAAATTAATTATTATGTATTTATTATTGAATGAATAAATAAATAAATAAGTAAAAATAAATAAATAATTACATATATAAGAGAAGTAAAAAATATATAGGCTTTGATTGAGTTTTAAACGTATTTATTATACGAACTTTTTAACTTTCATTGATATGTATAATTTTTTATATAAAAAAAAAATATTTTAAAATTTTAATAATGCATAAAGAAAATTTCTAAATGTCAAGCTGTCTATCGGTCACGGATTTTTGTCTCTCTTAAATGAAATTTGAAAGATATTCCAATAATGGTTAATAAAAGCGTGACTTATGAATAAAAAATTTTAATAATACCTATGTTAAAGAAATATTTTTTATAATCGTTTATAATTTAAATATATATGTTAATCAAGTTGAAAAAAAAATGTGATTGAGTCAATAAGCTTTTAAATTTATAAAATCTAGGCTTTTATGGAGAATTCAATAAATTTGTGCGAAGAGAATGTTGAAATATTCACTTATTTCCTTTTTGTTTCATTTTATTTCCATTAGTTTTGAGAGCTTACAAATCTCATAAAAAAATAATGGAAATCTAAAATTTATAAAATAAAAATCGATTCTCCGAGTTGTATTGTTTTTCCAAATATAAAAGATAATTATATAAAATTCAATTAATGATATTCTTAAAAGAAAAAGGAAAAACTTGCTTAATCATCTGTTAATTAAAATGATGGGAAAACCTTCATTCAAGGTTGATTGATTTTCTTAGTTTCATTGTAAACAAACAACATAAACAAATGAAAAAGAAAGTTTTTTTCATTTCTTGTTCCATAGGGATTTTTATTATGTTAGTGTTATCATTTATTAATTATCATTTTGTTTAATATACATGTAATTTTTATTTTAAATTGTCTTTATATATATTTTTTCTTTTAATCATTATTTTTAAATACATGTTTTTTTTTTTTTATTTATTTTCAGGCCTTTAGCCCTAGGCCATACAGTATATTACATTATATAATTGTATAAAATAGTATATTTATAACGATTATATAAAAAATAAATATTAACATAAACAAAATATATATATATATATATATAAGAGATCAAAAAAATTACATGTATAAAAAAAAAGATAATAATAAATTATATCAATAACATACTAAAAGATATATTTTTATAATGTTCCGTACTATTTTTTTCTTGATGTTTTTATAAAATGATATTTGTGGCTGTGTAGAGGGCTATTAAATCTTTAAACTATGACGTTAGTGGGAGAGAAGGATCGTGAAAATGTGATATTTTCCATGAATTAACTTCTTTGGAGGTTTTATACGGAGCATTCAGCTTTAATATGTAGAGGCAGTGCACATGTAAACAGGAGCATAGTATACTTCTATATGAATTGCAAGATGCTATTTAGACTATGGCTCTAATTTATCCAATATAAGCAAGTCATATTTTACGCTGCACCGGTGGCTGCCATACATCTCCAAATCAAATACAAAAATAATAGAACAAATACAATAGAAATTTTTGAGATCAGTTTTCCTCCATCCAGAATTAATAATTACATCATTCGTAGAGCACTAGAAATAAACACATTGGAAGAGTTCCTCAACAACTCTCAAAATAAAATGCCGGCCGGACTCACGAAAACCCACTCACATCGTTATATTAATTAAGTTGTTGCTTTATTATTTTTATAATTTTCACTCGTTCACTTTATTAAATTATTAATAAAATATTGTAAAGATATGATTTTTAAATTTCTCACTTGAACAGGAACTCACAAGGCAAACAAAAGGTGCAACAAAACAACGGACTAATAGAGATAACGCGGAGCCAAAGAAAAAAATTTTTTTGTTAAATAAAGATTATTATTATTACAATTATTTTTATAATATAACCTATGGCTGGAAGGATTTAAATAAATAAATAAAAAAATGATTCACTCTTGGTTTTTGTCTTTTCGGCATTGGAAGTCATATATATCAATATATTATCCAGGCATAGGAATTTGTCTAATTGATTTAAAGAAATTTTTCTTCGGAACGCCTGGAGCCTTGGCTTTTGTCAATATTTACAATGTCAATACCTCTAACTTCTCGACCACATGGTGGAAGTCATGTTTTCATAGACTTCGGTCGTTAAATTAATTAATAAGCAATATAATTTAAATTAATTTTAAAATTTTAAAAGTTCGCTTTCGTCCTTAGCTTAACGCTAAGGGGGGGAATTACTGATCCGTCACCTTAGAACATGAAGTAAGACCTACCTCTGCTCTAAGGGACAGGGCACCTCATGTTTTAATAGATAATTTTAATGCGTTTAGTAGAAAACCTATCTGTTTATCTTTTCAGCATCTGAAGCCAGACTTTAAACAAACTGAAATATATATATTTATTATTTAAAATAAAATTTTCCAGGGATATTTATTTATATCAATTGATATTCAATGGATAAATATTCATCGGACTGCCTGGGATGCGAACCCAAATACCTTGGCTTTTAAGGTTATCAAGCCAAAAGTGTTTATATATTCACGTTTTTGTGTGGAGCCTGTTTGACAGGTAAACAAAGCTTTAAGGATTAAGTGTTTTTTCTCATTTATTTGATATTCAGCCAAAAGCTATATTCAAAAAAAAAAAATGTACATATTATAAACATTAAAAAAATTATTACAATAATAAATACATAATATCAAAGGATTAAGCGTTAAAATTATTTATTAAAACGAGAATGTGAATCCTGCCTAAGACTATATGAGATGATAATTTGTTATGATTAATTTGAGTTCAGTTTTTTATTTGTTTTTTGTATAGACATTTTTTGCAACCCTCATTATTATATTAGCAAATCAAATTATTAATTAATTCAATAAAATAGAATTTTCTTACATTTAATAAATCAGGGTATTAAATTAAACTTCCAAAATTTATTTAATAAAAGATCATAATTTTTTTAAATTGTATGAATAGAATAGAACAGTGACTGATTTGTTTTACAAATTAGGGAGAATATTTTAGGGTTTTCCTTCCAGGCTGTCCCATTAGTTTGCAGACATTCTGGGGAAGTTAGGGTAGGGTATTGGCACGCGAGCAGGGAGGGTTCTGCATACAATACAATCCACTCTTATGAATGAATATAGCCCTTCTAAAACCTTGACAAATATTTGCTTGGAGGGGAAAGAGCCAAAGAGATGGGGGATGTAGTATAGCGGAAATATTTGTACTTTAAGCTACTCTAGATATTGCTTTAACAATATGAAACCCGGACAATGCTTCTTTAAGAAAATTGAGAGAAAGGATTAGTTTTTTTTTTTTTTTAGGAAGGATAAAAGTTTATCAAATACATTCCAAGTTTATATAATTTTTTTTATTGTACAGTGTAATAAAATGATGTATTGTCATTCATTTCATAAGTTAAATAAGGCAATATTAATTAAAATAATGCATGTATTAGTAAAAAAATCTAGTGTGAAGGCCCCAAATCACACAACTTGCTCTTACCTAAGGTAAGGAAATTTATGTTATATGTTGTCACATTTTAGTAGGTTATGTTGGAAGCCGGTTTATAATTTTATTTAGGTTTTATTTTTAGAGATTTTTCGTTGGTGTGTATTAATCAATTATTAAAATAATTTTAATTAATTAATTAATTAAATTGGTAATTAAATTCCGTTTATTATCAAACATAGAAATTAAAAATATTTATAATATGTTTCCATTGCAACGGGTTTTCCAATCCTTTCTATGGGATACTTTAAGTCCAGACTATTTTGAGGTGAATAATAATAATAATAATAATACATCTTAAAGATGATATTTAATATATGTACAGCTAGTTTAAACAATATTATTATGAGAAAATCACAAAAACCTAAAAACGGACAAAAGTAAAGTGGGCCCCAGACAATTTTGGGGCGGATAAGAGTTAATAGATTTCAAATAACATCTAATAAATAATTATTTTATTAATCAAAATTTTAAGAAAATCGAAAAAAAAAAAAAAAACTAAAAAAGAACGTCAGTAAAGTACTAGTAATCTTTGGCCAATTTTATGCAAAAGGGTACTTAGCTTAAATATAAAATTTCAGCCTTGTATGTTTTCTTTTTTAAGAAATCTTACACAGGCACAGACACACATACACACACAGAGACCATTTGGCGAGACACAAATTTTTTTAGACTCAGGGCTCCTCAAAACGTGTATTTCCGTTGAAATCTCGAGATCGATTTTTTTGCCATCGTAATACTTTTTCACTAAATATTACATAATATAAGTAAGAGAAAGTAAAAAGAAAGTCTTAAGAAAAATATTTTGATATGAAACCTCTTCATATCAGTTTCTCACTTAGGACCTGAGAGATAAAATAGGAAGAGATAAAATGACATTAGTAAAGTGTCATCATTTAGTTGGATATATACCATATTGAGATATTTATGTTTGAAATATTAATTTTCATAAAGATCCGTTCAATCAAATATGTTTTATTCTTGTTCACAGACAGACTGACAAACGGAAATTTTACTAAAATATTAAAATAGACAACATAAAATTATTTGTGGTTATCCATAAAAATCTCAAAAGATCAAAATTTATGTGATGATAATTCCTCTCTTTCTATAAAACAGAGTGCGGAAAAAAATATTTATTTTCACCCTATAACAAGACCTGGTAAAATTTATATATGATTGGATTCAGAAATAAATGGAAAATAATTGCGCCAATTACATTGGTGATATTCTGGTATTGAATAAACAAAAAAAAAATGTGATGAGAAGAATTAATTTTTTAACCTTACCAACTAGGGTATATAATAATCTTTATATTATTATTATTATTAAATTCACCATTCAATAGGGAAGAGGAATGTCAATTTTCGTTTGTAGAATTCAGAAGTTCAAACCCTGTGTACCCCCGTTGCCAGCATTCATCTGAAAATAATGCTTTTTTTTTTGTATATCAACCATTTTTCTATCTCTTTTCATTTACAACTATGAGGTCATAAAGGGATAGTACTTATTTGTTATTGACATTCAAATCTCTACTTCTTGTATGAAGAAAGCTATACGTCATAATAGTTGATGAATATTTTTTACAATAGAAAAATCTTTTATTTCATTATCAATTTAAAAATTGTAATGAATTTTAACAGATAAGCTCTATCGTGACAAAAAAATTAAGAAAATTTCGATTTTCTCTCGGAATTGAAAACAATAAGGTAAATAAGTGCTCAAGTAGTCGGATCAATACAAAACAATTTGTTCAGCTGTTCTCTGAATAGAACAAGCTGCATATTTCTTGTCGAGGAAAAGTTAAACTTTTCAACTTAATAGTCAGCTTATGGCTTACGCCCTGTATATAAATATCAAACGCTTCAAGTGGCACAGTGACTTTTATTAAAATAAGCCGAAGGAAGGTGAAGCGGAATAATTTTACGGATTTAATTAGGTTTCTTAAAGTTGACTTTGAAATTGCCATGTTGGTAAATAGAAAGACATAAAGAGGGATTATTATAAAAATGAATCCAAACGAAAAGAGTGAAATCGTCTATATAGCTAATAATATGGAACATAAAAAATAAGTAATACTGAATTTTGCTCATATTGTCAAGATATAATCCAATGGAGGGATTATTTTTTTAGATATTGAAAGATATGTCTTTAGAAATAAGAAAAGCTTAGAATAGATTGAAAAGAAAAGAATAAATGAAAAAGTACAAACCTTTTTTTGTTTTTAAATAAATAAATTTAACATACTTTGATCTTTATTTTTGGCAATGAGTTCAAAAAAATCGTTATACACCAAAAGGTTTGAAACAACATGAAACAGTGCTATTTATGACTAAAAAAAATTTATGAAGTAAATTATAAGTTCTTTTTGAACTTAAAAAAGACAAAAATCTTGAGGAGGTTCACGGTAATATGGGAACTGACCCCTTGAGAAGACGAGGTCATCTTTTTGTTTTTTTCAGTTTTTACATTTTACATTTATTCAAATAAAACAAAAATCTTTCTCGAAACAAAAACAAATGAGAGTAAACAGAACACAAAACTATTAATAAAATAAAAGTCCTCTATATAATGAAAAATATTTCAAGATTATTTCGTTTTATTCTTATCAGATAAGTTGACGTTTCAATTTTGGTTAATCAAAATCTTAGGGTTGTCGGTATACATACAAGGCTTTATGTATACCGAGAGCGTTAAATCTTTGATGATGGTCTTAACCAAAATTGAAACGTCAGCATAACATGAATAATATATAATAATAATAAAATGAAATAATATTAGCTGCTAATATTTTTACTTCGGCCTTAATTCTACCAGCATTGGCGTCGTCTGTTCCAAGAATATTATAAAAAGAGAAATATTAGAAAACGAATTAATCAAATATTAAATAATAGGGGTTTGTTTTGAAAAAGGAGGTGACATCAGCCGCGATGGTCCTCGGTTCAAGTCCGGGATGCACCAAACATGCCCAGTCAAAACAACCATCGCGCACTCATTTATCTTAAATTAATTAATCAAAAATTAGACAATACCCGGCAGTGCAATCGTATCGTCGATAAACAAAAATTCCTCCAAGCAATGTTACTGGAGTTATCGTACACTCATACATACAAACACATAAATGGTATTTTCGGAGTCAGGAAGGTCCAAAGCGTCAAGAACAATCAAAATCAAATAAAAAATTACGATTACGGACGATTACAATACTTTCTTTATACTACGAATACGAGAAAGTAAAAAGCATCCATAGAGCAAGAGAACTAACCATAGTGAAGGCAAAATTAAATGGTATAGCAAATAATACATGAAAAAAGTAAATGTACAATAGTCTCCAAGTTGCGAGAAGAGATCATTTAATTCTCCAATTTTCTTGCTTATTTAAAAAGAAAATTAAATAAAAACTTGGAAAAGCAAAAAATAAAAAAAAATTTTAATAACCCTTAATTTTTTTTAAGGGAAAAGTAAATTATCTTTTAGCTACCTTAATATTAACAAGTAGGTAATCATTAGGAAAAAAAATTATAGAGCATGGAGTAATAAAGTATTTTTTTTTTTTAGTTTACAAGTATAAACTTTCTTAGAACCATATGATATGTTTCAAGTTTTGTCTAAAAATACATTTTTCACTCTTTTACTTCTTAAAAGAAAATCTCTATTTTCTATTTTTACTTTTAACTTCATGGGTTCAGATTATCAATCTAAGAGTTGGATAATAATTTTTTGCTTGACTTTTGCTGTACTCTCGAACCGAAAGTCCATTGCTCTAATCCGATCGGTTAATTACCATTACCTCCCTGTTAAAGCGAGAAACAGTAGCATTTTAATATTTTGATAGTATCCGATAAAAGAAGAATGTGCTTAGTCAAAGTTTAATAAGGCAGTTAATTCGGTCTGCCAAGGGGCAAAAAATTATTTTTTTAAATATGCAAACATTCAAAATTATCTAATTAAAATATAAGCAGTAAAAGAATTCCCTTCATCAATTCAATCTCCTAACAAGATAATTGGTATCGATAAGATCAATTAATCTATTAAATCTTTGATTTAGATTAGATGCGAAAAGATATAAATCGAAGTTCTAATTGGAGATGATCCCGCCTGATTCTGAAATGAACCTGGAAGGCATTCGCTTTCGCTTTTAAACCCCTCGTGTGTGGGCTCCAGATCTCTTATTTATAATCCCAAATATGAAAGGTATGGGTTGAGATGAAGTCACTATTGTACCTGCAGGCCCTTCGGGTCACGATTTATTACAGCCCTCACCTCGCTGTCATAGACAATTTAAATACATATTGTTATCGAGCTGTGAGCAAAAAAATATTAAATAATATATGGAACATTACCAGGTAAGTTGCGGCCCTTTTGCCTCTCTCTCCAAGACAATCGTTTAAGGGTGATAATAGTTTCAAAGGTAGGGAGGAGAACTTTTTGAATTCAGAAACAAAACGCTGATTCATCTTAAATAGATAAAAATATATAAACATATAAACTATATATACGCTATATAAATTATGGTTAAAGATACAAAGGAAGTTAATATATACTGTGAGCCGAAAATGAATACAGCTTATTTATCTATTTGCTATTCATGTTAACTATGGAACTCTGGTCTCCATCAAACAAACTTCTATTTCTAGTCAGTTCAAAGAAATTTCTCAACAAATTGATGATTCTTTGGGACATTTCGTTTAGTGTGGTTATTATTGAAATATCCTTAAATTTCAAAAGGTAAAATATGTAATAAATAGCGGTTTGTGTCTTGGCTTTTAATATGCAATGGTTAATGTAAGCTAGAATTTTGATTAAAAATATTAAAAATCAAAATATAGGCTGGGTAAATTCAATTTTTCAAAACAAAATGGAAGCTCTCTTTTAAATTATTAACTTTGGATAAACTTTAAACTATAAATCCTCTATTTCTAGAAAGGAATATTTTTTAAATTTAAATCGGTGGTGTGATGATCTTCGGTAGCTTGGTTTAGACCAGCCTTTTAGGCTTCTTTCACGTGAATAAGAGTTCACTTTTTGAAAATATGTCACAGTGAGAGGGAGGGATTTTATAGATGTTTTAGGTAGAGTATGCCAAAAAAAACAATGTTGGAAATTACTGATTTAAATTATTTTCAAAATTAAAAAAAGTCAATTCTACTAAGCCGAGCGGTTAACTTTACTGATCATTTACTAAACAAAAATAATACAGGCGATATTCTTAATAAAATGAAAATATATTTTATAAATAATAATTATTTTTAATTAATATATTTAAATCTCACATTTATAATTTGATTAAATTAAATTTTAATACCCCTCCCCCCCTCCTGTAGCCGAGAGGTTAAAGATATTGTAAATATTGATAACTTTAAGACAAAGGGTGTGGGTTCGGATCCCGAGCAGTCCGATGAAAATTTATTTATATCAATTGGATACCAATCCGAAAAGACAAAAAAATAATTAATTATATTTTTTGTTTTTGTTTATTGATTTGAATGGTTATTAGCATTGCTCTAAGCCAACTTAAAATAATTTTTTTAAACAAATTTAGATATAAATGTTAAGTATATCATTTTACTCGGGAGATCTAGTTTCAGAATATATTAAAAAAACTATATGGTAACTAAGAAAAAATTTACACCCCTAGAGCCCCCTAATGGTCCGATGACAATCAAATATCATTCAGTTTTTGGCATTTTTTTTTTTTTTGCGATTGCAATAACTTTACCTACCTAATCTTCGGTTAGGTGGCTAAGTTAAAAAGTTCAGAGATAAAATCTGTAAAATATCTAATGATTGTATAAAATTATTTCAATAAATAATATAGCGTGTTTATATATTTTGAATATAATTTTATTAATTTGAATATCAAATAGATATTGGTGAATAAATTTTCATTATCGCATCTCATTGATTCGAAAACAAACATATACATATGTAAGTTTATACAAAGATACTAGGTACACATACATAAATTTTTGTTGGATGAGGAAACCCAAATTGAATATATGCGATATAATCCAATACGAAATTAAAAGAATTTTATAAAATGGATTGCCTTAATTATTCATTCGTATTATTATATAAAAAGCGTGGAATGTAAGTTTGGAATTAAATCCAGCAAATAAAAAAATTTCAATTAATATGCTTCAAAATAATTACCAAATTTTTATTTCTGGAAGGTGGTGTGTAACTTGCTCATTTCGAATTTTATATTAATTATAGATGAGAAAATCCTCAGAAAATTGTTTACCAAATAAAAAAAATCCCAGTCAAAATCCTTCAATGGTTGCTGAGTTATTTACTTGACGGCGATTTTTTTTTTTTTTTAAGAATTTCGTCATCTGGGGCCATTCAGACTCCATTCTTATTTATTTTAATTAATTGGTATTGGTATTATTTTTCTATTATTCTTGTTTTAATTTTTAAAACCATTGTATTGTTGTTGAATTTTTATAAGTGTATTAAATATACTGGATGGCTAAGGACATCAGTCAATAAATAAAAAAAAATTGCCGAAAAAGACTTAAAAACAAAAAATTAGCAGCCAATAAATAAATTTTTAATGCAGAGGACGGGAAGAGAACCAGGAACTTTTGTAATGTGAAGCGAGAATTCTGCTCAATGGACAGGGCTAATTCAGTGGTTTTTTATCAACTTTTAATCAATAATTATAGTCATTTTTTGGATAACCCTCTATACCTTAAAAAAAAATCGCATCAAAATCTAGTCATGGGTTTGAGTTAACGCTTTCCTAAATAAAATATGTTTGCCTATCCCTAGAAAGAGGTAGAAAAATGTTATAGTCAAGAAAATTCAATGAAAATTATTTAGAGTGATTGTGATTTAACAAGCTTATTATATATAAGGCTTGTTAAGTAAAGAAACTTATCCTCATGATAACTTGAAAGTGAAGAGTTGTAAATTGATAAATATTATAGATATATGAGTTGGCGATGGGGAAAAATATAAATCTCATGAAAGGGGTAAGTGGAATACTAAAAAATTTGGAAAATACTTTCAATTTCATTTAATAAATAATAAAAAAATATTACTTTAAACTTATTTTTATATATTCATCAAGACAAGTATGAACACCCAAAAAAGTCATGATTATCTTCCCTAAAAGTCACACGAGAATTCAAGGTGTGATGACTATTATATATTTAAAATAATAAACTGTCTCCAGGGGAAGGTAGTAAATAAAATAAAAACATGAGATTTATTCTCACATATTATTTAGAGCTTTATTTGATTTAAGTTAATCGAATTTGTTAAAATTTTCCCAAGATTCTGACATAATATACTAAAATAAACCTGTTTTTAGTGTTGAAACGAAAATGTATTGAGTTAGAATAAGATTATTTCTGAGATAAGATTTTTTTGCTGTAATGAAATAAAAAAAACACCAGGAAAAGTTAATAGCATGATATCACTTAATAAAATTGAATCAGAAAAAAAAATATATATACGGAAAGGTGGTATGAAAAGTTTGCGACCCATCACCTTCGTAAACAATTATTTTGCAGAGAAAAATGCCGAGTACTATTTGGACGGGTTAAGAGATGGGAGCATCGCTGGGAGAAGTGTGTAGACTTACAAGGGGAATATGTAGAAAAATAAAAATAAATTTGAAGAAACAATGTCTTGTATCTTTGTTAGGTCGGAAATTTTTCAGACCGCCCTCATATATATATATATATATATATATATATATATATATATTCTGAAAGGTTTCCACGGTAAGATGTATGAGAAAATACTATTCCATATATATATATATGAAAATCTTTGTTTTTGGAAAGAAGGTGGGTAAATAAGTTTGAAATGAGAAATAACGAGTTGCCCCCCGTCATGGTAAAAATTAGTTAAGATCAAAAAAATAAATAAATTTTAAAATAAGCAGTTGATAGAAAGTATTTTTGAATTAAAGCATTGATCATAAATAAATAATCCCATTCTTTCATTATAGATCATTCGGTTTTCCCAATATTTAATATTTAGGAACAATTTAAATACAAACCACAGAGAATTTTACATCTAGAGATAAGAGAAATCACATTAAATGTTAAATTCCTTTGTCATTTTAGTAAGTGATATCATGCTATTAGCTTTTCCTGGTTTTTTTTTCTCTCTTTTTCAAAATATAAATGGTTCCTAAATAATAAATCCTGGGAAAGATAATAATACGATATAAATTAATAAAACATTAAAATATATATATATTCGGAAATCTTTGGCACTTTATAATAAATATAAAACTTATAAGAAATCAAGAATTTTAAGAGGGCAGATTTGATCAAGCCAGAAGTTATCAATAAAATTAAATCAAAGATGAGTGATTACTTAAAATAAGATGTAAAATGCTATGATTTGTATCTATATTTTAC
>JAAAKE020154347.1:0-30974 GCA_010014785.2 Anisolabis maritima
AGGAATTTAGGAAAAAAAAACCTAATAAAACTTCCTGTAACCGAGGAACATTCAAAAAAACTAAGAGTGGCAATTGTCTTCTCTTCCTTAGTTTGAGAAAAGAATAAATAATCCATTCAATAAAATCAAGAAAATTTTATTTACTTCTCCCTTTCAAACAAAATTCTGGCTATTTAACACTTCATTGTGTCATTTTATAAAATCTTTTTTACATTATTTTTATTTTTTATTCGCATTAAAAAGATATAGCAATTTAATGAACTTTAGGGAATAGATTTCTAATTAACGTACAAGATCAAAAGATATTTGATAGATCAAAGTTCGTTAAAGCATTTTCATTATTTTAATGAGTTAGTTTCGGTTAATATTTCAAAAATATAATTATCCCTTTGTTTTTGATCCTCTAGATAAAAGAAATTAATTGGGCCTTTGCTCCTTATAGAGATCTTAATTCTCTATTGATTAAAATGGAACATATTAGATAGATATTAAAATAATTGCCGGGATATCAAAGTCGACTCGACAGCAGAAATTCTCAATTTAATTGATATCATGGACGCAATGGAGAGTGGAAAAAAGTTGGTGACCCATGTTCATAAAGAAAGGAAATAATTGTTCTATTAATTTTGTTTAATGGAAATGTTGACCTTTTTTGCAAATTCTGCTCAACATATTTTCTGTTTTAGGCTGTTCTTTGATCATGAATTGATGAATGAATCTTATTTTTAATTAACTTTTGGTGTCAGAAGATTCATAGTCAATTATCAGGGTACAGAATGTTAAGATCACCTAAAGCTGGAGGAAGCGGAAGGAGGAAAATTTTATCACTATTACTATATCTACTTATATAAAATATGTTTAATTTAAATCTGGGATTGTCTACTTGATTGATGTAAATTAAATAAATTTCTTACTGAGATAAAATCAGGCCTTTATTAAAACTCTAACTTTCCGACTTTTCAGAGAACCAACTCTCCATTCTTCAGTACTTGTGGGGTATTAAAATACGAATTTTCCCATGTATTTCCCCATGAATGGTTTGAGAAAGGCATTGATTGGTCTTAGAATAGTGGCCTTTCCTAAACAGGTGAATTGGATACACTTTTTTATAATGAGGAAATGTATGAGAAAATTCATATTTTAATACTCCACTAATCCTGAAGAAAGAGGTGTTGGTTAGTTGAATTTTTAATAAAGATAATTATCTCCATAAGAAATTTATTTCAATTACATAAAAAATATGTATAATTGGGAATAGACTAAAGGCATCTACACTTCCCCTTAGCTTATTCTAATATTGAACTATAGCCTGTTTCTTCGAACAAACCATGAGTTGCATAAATTCATTCTTTTTTGCTTGCTCGAAGATAAGTAAATCATTATTAACTGTCTAATTTGTGATTAACATTTTTATTTGTATACGTATTTCTTTCTCACGAATGATCTCTTAATGTTTTGGCACGAATTAATATTTATACAAAACAAAAGAAGATAAAAACAATTTTTGTAAACCTTTGTTTAACAACTTATGATTCAATTTTGTAAAACTATTTTGAAATCGTGTACTACATAAATATACAAATTTTAACTATATGTTAAAAATTTTTTACGACTTACGGTACCAATGCTCCACTGGACACTCGCTCAGTATGCCAGGTGGCCAGATCCGAGTTTGGATCTTACCTTTCTAAAACCGAAATCATCAAATTTCATTATATTTTTCCTATATTAAATTTTTATTAATGGTCTTATATACCGTACATTTAAAAATGCCAAAATATAGCATTTGTTAAATTTATTTTGATACCTAGAGTAACTAATAAATGTTAGTTTGAAACTGACCGCTTATCCATGACGTGTCAAATGATTTATGCACCAGAGACCCCTTCAGGCGTTTAGAGGACTTGCAGTGAGGTTAAGTAAGATGTTTTGCTAGATTTATACTTTTTATTTTTATTTTTTACCTCGTTAAATATATATTCCTATATTTATAATCAGGTATTAAATCATTTGAATTTGTTCCCTTTATGAAGAGGAGTATTTTCTAACTCTAAATATATATAAATTTTAGTATAGCCTACAGTAGATAATTTGATCATTTTAATTCATTCAAATAATAATGACAAAAAAAAATTAAAATAGTAATGATATTTAAACAAATTATAATGTGTTATATTATTGAAAGGAGATGTTCTTTGAATCATTTTCAGAAGACAAAATAGATGCAATTTAAAATATATTTTTCTTATTTTGTCTCGGAGAGTAAAGTAGTAACTAACACTTATTCATTTCACCATAGTATATTCTTATTTGAATATATTCTGAAAACATGTATCATCAGAGCATATGAGGAAATTGCTTCAAATTAACGGAAAAAATTGTATAGAATAACTTCTCGTTTAACTCTCCATTCTCTATAACCCAGCTTTTTAAAATTCTTTATATTATTATGCTATTTCTTAAATCTTTTAAGGAGTTTCTAAGAGCTCTAGGTCTAAGTCTAGGAAGTTGGATACGCATATTATATGCTAATTAGTCTTTCTGGTTTATCTATTTATTTATTTTTTGAAAGCATAAGGTCCATCGGACCTATAATGACAAGTAGTCACATGCAACCAGGAAGAATAGAAGGGGAGAGTGGTGACTTTAAAAGGTTTATGTATCGATATTAATACAATTCTATGTCAACTTTAAGAAAGCAAATACTTTTACTACGTACTAAATTTATGAACATTTTCTCTTTTTCTTAGGTAATATAAGAAAATACAATATATTTCATTATTATTATTTAATTTTTATTTGAATTTTCATAGTTGTAGATTATTAGATTTTATATTACTGATGGAAGATGATATTTGTTTGGTTACAGACCTTCAGTTCCCCATCGACATCGGAGGTGTCCAGAAAGACCATCCATTTCTGGAGAGGGATTCTCTGGAGTCGTTGTTCCGGCGTCTACATGCTCTGAACCGGTGCGCGAAACTACGCGTGGATGCCGCGCCTAAACCCGCCTCTGCGGTACGTTCCAGCCTCTGGTCCCGGGCAAACACCTGGCTACACAGGAATACACGGGAACATGTGGGCCAATACACCAGACACGTAAGCGGCATCGGCACGTGAAACCCCTGCCCGTTGCCCGCAATAGACACTCTTGCAGGGGGAAAACTCTTTCTTGAGAATGCTCTCGATCTTGACCTTCCCTCATTTGGAGTATATCTACGAAGGGCACTTAATAATGATAAAATAATGAAATTTTTAATTCCTTAATTGATACTAAATAATAAATATATTTTATTGGCGATACTTCTCATAAAAATTAAGTAAATTCCTAATAGGAAAAAGAAAAATTTGGTCGAAAACGAAAAAATATATCAGTTTAATACAGACAGGCTCATCTAGATAAAATTTATAAAGGGAAAAATTAAGCGAGTACGAGGGAAAAAATATATGCAAATGGGAAAATAACATCTTAAAAAAAGGCTAAACAAAATTTTTGGATCACTATAAGTAGAGAGTGCCGAGAGGAAAAAAATTTATTATGACTGCCTCAACGATCAAAGTTGCCATTTGTTTGTTTAGTTTTATGTGAAATAAAGAGTTTAATCCTAAAATATTCCCATTGCTCATCGCCATTATTTTAAAATATGGGAAAAATTATATTAAAAACAAGAAATGCAAATACTTTAGATTAGATCTATTAAAAGAGTCTTTGGAAAGTTTTTAGGGTAATACAGGAAATAGTTTTCTAAAAAGGGCTTTTTAGTCTTGAAGAAAATAGTACTATATAGAAGAAAACCCAACAGAAATATAAACCTATTTAAAAACTTGATATCTAGTAACTATATGAAATTCTATATCTTATTTTTTTAAAACTAAATCTAATAAATTCTGATATAAGAATAATCAAATAACTGAGTTAATTCTCAGTCTCAGTTGTTTTACTTAATTATAGAAATGTTTCACGCATAATAATTAGGAGAACGTTGGTATACTTCTTCATGCGGATTTTTTTCTATTTAAGTTTGTTTTTGTTATTCTTATTTTAAAATAACAGAATAAATGAAACTTGAAGAATATATATTTTTTTATTGTCAGAGAAATGAAAAAATAAAATGTTTAATACCAAACTAAAGCTTTCAAATCCTTGTCTAATAACCATAAAATATCTCTGTTGGATTCTCTCCTGTCAGGTTTATCACATATTGATTTGTGAAATGAATTTCCCGTGTTGAGATGGACGGATTGACAGGCATTTCGAGGCCTTTATGCAAGATTGGATATTACTCTTGACAAGATGGAATATATACTAAAGGTTATTGATTCGTGGTATTTATATGTTTGTTTACGTTAGTAACATTTAACATTTACTCTTGAATTCAAAAAGGAAGAAATAAAAATTTCCTTAACTCACAAGTGTCCTTCGTACTATATTCCAGTGAGACATCACAAAACAAAACACAAACATTAGATAAAAGAAATGGGTAAAATGATTATTTCATTTAGACAAATGTCATAAATCAGAGAAAATATAAAGATTTTCTTTTGAAATTTCAATGTAAGGAGGAAAAGATTATAAAAAATAAAGTAAAGACTTTTTTTTTTTTATTCAAAGATTATTCTTTTCTGCATCAAGGTCATCATTTACTTTTTTGATTTTTATCATTGAAGTGGAATATCGGAATTTTTATTAACTGTATTATTAAAAAATATTTCAATTATGAGCTTTCCCTCTATCATTATAAAACATTGTGGGGAAAGTAAAAAAATTAATAAAGGAACAAAACGGTAAATCCGAAAAGACTTATGACTAGGTATTCGATATGAAAAATCTCTTCACATATGAAAGTTGTTAAATTAATTTAACTATGTGAGAATATATATTTTCCTTTTTTACGAGTAAAAAGGAATAAACTATTTTCTTCTAAATTTCTTGTCTCCTAAAGGCAAAATACATTAATATACCAGGACTTATATAAAAGAAATTGAAAGCTTAGATATTCCATTCGATGAGATGTTTATTGCATTTTTTATTTCATAGATTTAGCATGAATTGTTTAAGGCAGTGTTTCCCAACGTGTGAGAGTTCCTCACATGTGTCAACAAAATATAAAAATTTATTTGATTGGGCTAGATTAATTAACAAAAATCATGACCAATCTAGATCTAAAAAAAGAAGATTTAGAAATAAGTAATAATAGAAATATGAATTTGATAAAACAAATATACCAGCATAAAAATTTAATCTAAATTTTCAAAAATATCAACAAAGGCTTAACAATTTTATTGCCTCTCTCTATTTCCTATGCTAACTGGCATATTCATTATTGATTGAAATTAAAAACAAAAAACAAGAGTTGCAACATGAACTAAGCATTTCCTTATCTACAAATTTTCCTAGAATAAAGAAATTATGAGAAGAAAAATAAGCACAAATATCATATTAAGATTTAAACTTTTTGGTGTTTTTTAATAAATATAAATATTATATATGATAAAATATATATATATATATATGATAAAATATTATTTTTATAATAATTATAAAATTAGTTATGATTTGTCCTGAGGTTTCTCATGTGCCCTAAAAATCTAACTAACTTTGAAGTGTGTCACTGGTAAAAAAAAAGGTTGGGAAACACTGGTTTAAGGCAACAATATTTTTTGCATGTCTTCTGATCGCATAATTTTTACCATCATTGATGGGCTTAGATCAGCTACATAAAAGATTTATTTTCTATTCAATTTTTTCTCTGTATATGTATTGATGTCTGTCTCTATTTATATTGTGTTTTAAATTAATTTTCAATTACAATATTTTTCTGCATAATTTACGTATTTATCATCATTTTTTCAGTAAGAAATTTCATCAAATGTTTATTTTATCAATCCAAAACACTAGCCCGCAAATTTATAACATTAAAAATATGTTTCAATCAATTTCATCCCTCACCCCTCCGTGGCCAAAAGATTAAAGATATTGACATTGTTAATATTGACAACCTTTAAAAACTAAGGGGTGAGAGTTCGTATACCAGGCAGCCAAATGAAAATTATTTAAATTAATTGGATACCAATTGAATTTAAATAAATATACCTGTATGTATCGTAATTAATATAAATTGTATATCATTTAAAGACTTCATGTGCTGAAGACACTTAAAAAAGATCAATTTCAACAATAGGTTGCTATTTTGCTTTGATTGTCGAAATCGATTTATAACCAATAATAAATCTTTACTAAGGACCTGTTGCAATCTAATAAAACGAATAATGCGATTTTTGTGATTATTTGTCGTGGATCTTAACTGAATACAGATATGAACTCAGCTCATTAAAAACTTCAAAATTTTCTATCGTTTAATCCCCCTTTGAATAGAAAAAGTTTGAATTGATGGTCACCTGCCCTTCTAGTTACCCGAACGGTTAGAAAAAGTATAGTGCACATCTATGGAATCTCTTATATGGTCATTTAGGCAATTACGCAATGTCAAATGAAGAAAAGTGGCATCACAGTTTTGTTTACATTTCAAAGATAAATTTCGAGGTATATATTTTCTATTAAGCAGAAATTCTTTTAAAATGACAATCTGTTTTACCTTAGTACTTACTGTTAATATAATGAAACTGAACTTCAATTTATAGAAAAAATAATAAAACTTTAGTAAATTAAAAGAAATTTCTAATTTTAGTTGATAAATTATAATTGGAAAAATAGGAAACTTCCTCTAAAAATTTTTTTAATGAAATCTTAATAAAGGACGTATTCTTTTAATTTGAATCAAGAGCTGATTTAAGAAATATAAAGCTCGTTTGAATTATCCTTATGGAGGGTCCAGATTTAAGGGTATTTTTATTTCACAACCAATTTTTTCCCGATGTGTTCCGGTGTTATTTGTCCCAAGTCCTCCTGAGTAAACTAGTTAAATTTTGTCTTTGAATTCATTTAATTAATATAAAATTAATTTTTCTGATTATACAAATAATTTTCAATGAAAAAAGAAAATATTATATTTTGTTTGTAAGGAGATTTCAATAATATAAAGATAAATAAACTTTAGAGATTTGTTTAGGAAACGCTTAGCTTTCTTAAGGGCCATTAAACTTTTCAAAGCTATTTTGAACTAATCCCAGTGTTCGATCAATAAGGAAGAAAATAATGAGGGCATTAGCTTCTCTTGTCTATAAAAGTGATAAACTCAAACAATTAAAATTATTTTATTAGGGCAGTAGAGAAAAATTCGATTAGAAATATTTAAAAAATAAAGAAGGTCGAGTGCGAAAATGGAAGATCTTTTTTCAGGATGCTCAATTATTACAATGATCTCGTAAATATAATTATGTTGCCTTATGCTTTATAATTGTATCTATTTATAGATTAAAAATATATTTATCAGTTTTTTTTTTTTTTTTTAAGTCTTTCGGCATCAGAGGCCATTTAGACTCCATTTAGAGTCCTTATTTATTTATATTAATTGGTAGCTAAAATAATATAAATAAATTTTTGTCATGGGAAGCGAACCACCTTTGTATATTTGGTACTAAAGGACGGGAAGCGAACCACTGACCTTTGGAACGTTAAACCAGACCTCTAGCTCTGCACCAAGGGACAGGGCGATTTATCAGTTTAAAATTAATTAAAATTTCATTGCAAAATATAAATTATAAAGATTAGATTTTTAAAAATAAAAAAATAAATGTGATTATTAGAACTAAACGATGTGGAGAAACAATACCCTTCATAATGGACAATACTGTACATTTAAAAAACATTATTATAAATCCTTCTAATATTTATTCTAATAAAAAACATTAATGGAAAGATAATTAGAAGATCAGAATATTTTTTATTAAATTTATTCGTTTTTTTTTTTTACTGATTTTATTAATATATTGATTGAATAGAATAAAAAGTAATTTTTAAAAAATTTTATTACAGTATATATCGTAGCTAAATATATTATGAAAGCCAGAAAACATCCCCTTTCCACTTCAACCGTCCAAAGGTCATTGAATAGTGGTTATAGTGCTAGTCTGCATCAAGTCATAATATACTTTTTTTTATCATTGAAGTGGAATATTAGAATTTTTATTAACTCTTTTTAAAAATATCTCAATATATGGTTTTGGTAGAGGTTCAGTAACGTAATTGTCCCTCACAAGTAATTCTTAGAAAAAATTTTTTACAAATATATTAATTTATTAATATATATAGAAAAATAGGATTACAGTTAGGCAGCCAGAATAAAAAAAAAGGGAATTTTTACTCTGGCTGCCCATCTGTCATCCATAAAAAATTAATCGGCAATCGCCTGTGATTAGTATATATTTAACTCATATATAGTCACATTTGTAGTTAATTACAAGAGTTGTCTTTTATATTTCGGGATTGCGCTAAACTACTGCTGCTGACGCTTCTCTCGTAAAGATTTACATTTTTTATAACATTCTGACTTACTCAGAACGTATTGACATTTGAGCGTTATTTGTGTAGTTTACAATAACTTGAAAAAATTCATCTCGGATAAAAATGGAATTAAATCGTGAACATTTTCGAGGAATTATTTTTACAACTTTAGACATGGATTATCTCAACAACAGTGCATCGATGAACTTAATTCGACTTTTGGCGATCAAGCACCATCACTACTGTTTATCGATGGTTTGCCGACTTCATTCGTGGCCGTAGTTAGGTTAAGGACGAATTTCGTGAAGGTCGTCCAAAATTGGAAAACATTGATGATGTGCGTGAACTGATACTGCAAGATCGTCATGTGACTTCTCATGAGATTGATGTATCCTTGGGCATTAGTGGGACCAGCATATATTCAATATTGCATGAACATTTCGCCGTCAAAAAGATTTGTTTTTAAACTCAAATTCCGAAATATAAAAGGCAACCATCGTATTACCATCTTTTTCACTTCAAGAAATTGTCAACAGCTGAAGCAGCATACATCCGTTTTCCCATTTCAATATTTTTTTATTTTAATTTATTTATTAGATTCCACCCTGCCCATTTTGTGTCTGGAAGGGGGGGGGGGGGGCAAATGGCTCTACCTGCTTTTTTCTCAATTTTTATTCCTCTCTAAATCATCTTTTTTCTTTTTTTCTTTTTTATTTTTTTTTTTTTTTTTTTTATTTTTTGCCTTCCGCCCGGGGCGTTTGGGGGGGGGGGGGGGGGGGGGGGGGCTAATGGCTATAATGTCTTTGTTAACAATTTTTAATCCTCTTTCAATTCAATTTAATGTTTTACGTAACCAGTATATATAAAATTATTCTTCTTCTCATTCAGCAAACCAATTCATACTATTAAATACCGTAAAGAAATGAGCTTGACAACTTGCTAGATTTAGAGTTGTCGATTAACGATTTTTTAAACAGAAGATATGTTCGTCACGTACTAAGATAAACTCTCTTAAAAAATATAATTCATAATATTAATTTAAAATAAACATTTCACGTGTTATCGGTTCCATAATATTGTATTTGAGAGTGCAAATAATATAAAATTTATGATGGAAAAAATATTAAGAAAAATACATTGGATTATGTAAGAGTTCGGAGAGAAGAAAACCAGCCGCCTTTCTTAAGTCTCTATACACCACTTTATTCAGCAAATATATCGGCCATCCTCAGTGCCACAATGTGATAATTTTAGTGAACTTGCTTCCGATAGTTATATAAAAGATTCTTGGAGAGGTGAGGGATATGTACAGAATGAAACGATTCCTTCACCTTTCTAAGAATCTTTTATATAACTATCGGACGCAAGTCCACTAAAATTATCACATTGTGGCACTGAGGATGGCCGATATATTTGCTGAATAAAGTGGTGTATAGCGACTTAAGAAAGGCGGCTGGTTTTCTTCTCTCCGAACTCTTACACAATTAATCTGCCCAGCTATATTTTACTTATAATCAATACATTAGATTATTTTTATAAATTTGTTAATCCTAAGTAATAATACATTTTTTTAGATTTACCCTTTATTCAAGTCCCTTAGAGTCCTAGAGCTAGTTGTTTCAGTACCTAACTACCAGGAATATAAGTATGGAAGGCGGATTTTGATAAGAAATGGCGTTACTCGCTTGTTAAATTAGTTTGGATTTTGACAGTTATGATATTTTGTTGGAGGGTGTCAAGCTTTGAACTTGGTTTAATTGTCTTCTATTATTTGAAGAAAACTGCTGCTGAAAGTTATCTTTATGGTGAACATACTTTTTTTTCAAGATACTTATGAATGCTGGTTTAAACGTTGTAAAAATGGTGATTTTGATGTTAAAGATAAAGAACATGGAAAAACTCTGGGAAAATTTAAAGATGCAGAATTATAATCATTATTAGATGAAGATAGCACTCAAACTCACCACTTAATCAATTGATTGATTGAACGAGGCATTGATGGAAAAACGATTAAAATGAGCCAGAAGACATGGAAAAGTAATTTTACTTCATGACAACGCACACTACAAAACCAGTAAAAGAAACGTCATCATCGCTTGACTGGCAAGAGTTGTTGGCCTATTCATCAGACTTTGCTCCATCAGATTACCACTTGTTCCGGTTGATGACGCAAGTTCATGATGAGCAATACTTCATTTCTTTTAAAGAAATTGGTGATAATTGATTTGCTGTAAAAGAGGAGATGTTCTTCTGGAACGGAATGCATAATTTGCCAGAAAGAAGGAAAAATGTTGTAGCTAACTATGGAGCTTATTTCAAATGAAGAATTTTTTTTATATTCAAAATAGGCCAGTTTTTCTTTGACCAAAAAATATCCATTCCTTACTTATACATCTGGTATATATGAGATAATCTGCCCTTAGAGTTTAACTATTAGTTAATATATATATAGGCTATTGCAAAAAATAGGGTAGTAGATCATTGACCATTAGCATAGCTATCATCTAAAAGAATTTGTGAAGGAACCCATCACGCAAATTTTTTTTTTCCTAATATAAGAAAAGCTGAGTGATATGCTATCCCACCAGATATTTTGCATCGGGCTCCCTAAGTACAAGTACAAAGTACAGCCAATTTAATCAATATCGTAGAGTAGTTTAAGAAAAATCATTTTAAAAAATCTAAAAACATACAAGAATAAAGTGGGCCACAAACAATTTTCGAGGTGATAAGGGATAATACATTTTAAAGATCATCTACTAAATAATTGATTTGTCAATTTTAATCAAAATCAAACGAATTTTGAGAAAATCGGGGGAAAAAAAAAAAAACTAAAAAAGTACATCAGTAAAGTATTAGTACTCGTTAGCCGATTTTAATAAAAAGCTTCGAGGTGCAAGCGACGTGCGTACTTAGCTTAAATATCAAATTTCAACTTCGAAGGTTTTTTCGTTTTTGTCTTGTTCAAAATGACACACCATTTTGTGAAACTCATTTTTTTTAGACTCAGGGGATCTTTCCATTGAAATCTCTACATCGAGTTTTTTTATAATCTCAATACTTACTCACTATATATTACATATATAGGTAAGAGAAAGTAAAAAGCGGAAATGAAATCAAAATAATTAACAAGAAAAAATTCTGTCTCCACCCCTTCCAAAACAAAAGTACGTTAGATATCTTTTTTAATAGTCCTTAATTAGTTTGAATTTTTTCTAAACTATATTTAATGAAATAAGATCATATTTTTAAATCTATATATTAAAAAATATAAAGTAGCTCACTACTGCTTTTGTGGGAGAATAGAGGAGAAGAGGATATATCTATCCAAACTTCACTCCACAAAAGAGAATATTTTTTACTTTCCCTTTACATTTTTATACGAACTACGTAATTTCATTTCATTTAATTATAATTATTTTATTTAATGAATGTTTAAATGAAATTTGCCGAATGCTAGATTTAAACTCATCTTTTGAATGAAATATGCTATTGCTAAATGCAGGAGTTTAGATCGAGTTTCGTTTATCTTTTCTACTGCGAACATCTTTTGCATCTCTATATTTTATTTTAATTTATACACTTTAAAGGAATTTTATTTAAGTATATCCATCAATGTTAAAATAAATGTACTCAAGAAAAACAATTCTTAGATTACATTACATAACTTAATTCAAATATGTGAATATAGGAGGGATAAATTCACTCTCTTGGATTGATGATATAAAGAGGTAATAAAATAGGACTATCTTTTGTTTTGTTTCTTATGTTTAAAAAATAAAAATTACAATCTAAAAATTTTATATAACAATATAAAATAAAGATTTTCTTTCAATTATAAAAAAAAAAATTATTATTATTTATATTAATTAAAAAAAGAGAGCAAGTTTAAAAAGAAATCTTTTATTAATGCAAGTGCGAATTGGCCCTACTCCCGCGTGTTTTTGTGTTTAAAAGGTAAATAAATTAATAAAATGGTCTTGTTATTTTTCTCTTTTGGACATTCTATTGCTCTCTCTCTCCCCCCCTGTGGCTGAGAGATGAGATATTGACATTGTCAGTATTGATAACCTTAAAAGCCAAGGGGCGTGGGTTCGGATCCCAGCCAGTCCGATTAAAATTTATTTAAATCAAATTGGATACTAATTGATTTAAATAAATATGCTTGGATAATTTGTATCGTAATCTTGTTTATTATATATCGTTTAAAAGTCTATATGGCCTCAGATGCCGAAAAGACAAAAAAAAGATACTATGAGAGAGAGTCAATATCTTCTTGATTCATACTTCCCGCTGTATGTATGGATATATTAATATTAAAATTATAATCACTCTTCAATTCTATTTTTTTAATTTAACATATTATTTTACATACATATATATTATATATTCTTGGAAGCCTTTAAAAGTGCCCTCAAAATCAATGATATGTTTTTTCTTCTGGGGTCCAGCAGGTGGATGATAGCGATGAAGATGATGCTTGTGCGCTTTCTGAGAATTGGACATTCCAACCGGAATCGAGGCGCTGGTCTCGGGTGGGTGACGTTACGGCGTCACATGCAGAACGTCTTCAGCAGCTCAGTGGTTTGTCATCTTTTTTCCTTTACAACAAACTTTTGTTTTGTCTCTTTTTTCTTAACCTCTTTCAGGTCTCTCACCCTTCTTTTAAGTCTCTTCGCCATCTGAGGCCATAAAGTCTTTAAACAATTCAAAAATATTTTAGTTATGATATGTATTATCCAGGGATATTTATTTACATCATTTAGTATCTAAATTAGTCCACTTAATTAATTTATTTACTTAGCAGCAAGATGCTAATTAAGGGAGAATCTTAAACAATCAAACTTTTGAGAGAGTGGTGATGTAAATAAGTTTCTAAGAACAGGTTATCAAGGTGCTAATCTGTTTAAGTATCAACAAAATAATAACAAATTTTAATATTCATTTTGAGAAATCGTAAATTGTTAAGAGTATACTCCCTTGAAAAATAAATAAAAATCAATTTTATTTTGAGATCCCTTGATATTTATTTATTATTATTATAAGTATTTTCCTAGTCCGATTCCTTAGTGCAGAGCTAGATGTCTGGCTTCATGAACCAAAGGTCAATCGTTCGCTCCCGTCTTGAGCGACAAAAATTTATTTAAATTATATTGGCTACTATTTAATTTAAATAAATAAGGGCGGAGTCCAAATGGCGAAAAAGACTTAAAAAAAGAAAAAGAAAGTATTTTCCTCAATAAGAATGATTCCTTCTCTAAAAAGAAAGAAACAAATGTTTCAACCTAGGCTAATGTTAGACATATTTTTATTTTCAACATTTCATCATTAAAAAAATATTACATATACATTACATTTAATACAATATAATTTGTATTTGATTTTTCTAGCTGCTGCATCTCGAGATGATGCCTCAGCAGATCCTCCAACTTCTGCACCTTCGCATCCACCAAGTGCTGGACTTGTGGCTGCCGCCTTGACAGCTGCAGCGCACGCTGCAGCACAAGCAGCTGCTGCCGCAGCTGCTCAAGCTGAAGATGAAGACGCTGAGGATGAAGAAGAACGAGGAGGTCGAGGCGCCGACACTGTACCTGGCCTTAACAATTTTCGGTGAGGAGAATTTGGAATAACAAATTTAACTAAAAACACCGAAACTTTTTCATTAGTTTCTTTTTCTTTAATTCAGTCACTAGTTCAATATTTAGTGAAGAAAATGTAGGTAGAAGAAATAAAATTTTGAGCTCATATTAAAAAAAATTAACTTTCAAAAAAATAAAATTTTCAATAATCCAAGATATAATAAAATAATCAAATTTTTTTTTCAAAAATAAAAAGAAGTTTTAATTAAAAAGTTAATCTGCTTTTAAATAAGTATTAATATTTTTTTATATATCAAGTTTAAAATGGATTATTAAAGATAATTTAAGAAATTTTTAGATTAAACTCAAACAAAATTGTGAAATCATTTTAGAAAGTTATCGAACAAACTTTAATATTATAAGAGAATAATATATAATATATGCATCTCCTTTAAATTTGAGGCTCTTACAATTGCCTGATAAAGTTTAAACTTTCTATTGTCTCAAATTTTCTTTGGAATGAATCTCAGAACACAATTTTCAATGAGCTAGAAGTCATGAGTAATTTTTTTCTTTCTTATTTATTAGCTCTTTCTTTATTACCGCATAAATTTAACAAAATAATTATAATTTCTTATGTTTGAGAAAAGAGGTAGGTTCCATCTTAGAATCACATCATAGATAATTTTTCATTTCAAATAATGGTCAAATAAGAAAATAAAGCAAAAAAAGGAGTTAGCGGATTTTTCTTGTGGTACAAAATTTTCTTGATCCAAGTTTGAACAGACTTTAAAAATTTTTTAACAACATATTATATAAATATATTGATTTTTTCTTTAATTAATTAGTAAAGTAAGTTCTTGGGAGGGAAAAGTGGACAAGTCCCCGCGGGGGCCATTAGTTTCCTGCCCCTTATATAGCTAACATGAAATTATATTTATCACCTTTTTTAGAAATTTTCTCTCGCGAGCTGCCTGAGATTTGCCACTTATCTAAGGTTTGTGGGTACTAATATACCGATATAAAATTATATCTTGTATTCTTACCCATTAAAAGATTGGAAAGTTTTTAAAAATTTATTCCGAAGGGATTAACTATAATACAATAAGTAACAGATAATCCATCGTTAAACTAAATAAATTTCTTCAATCATTTTTCATTCTTTTTTTAATTTTCTTTTATATAATTTTGTTTGCAAGTAGTAATTTTTTTTCATATTTGTTAGTGATTATTTAAATTCATTTTTTTAATTCGATTTAGTTATGGCAGTTTACCTCCCGGAGGTCTTCTCACTCCTGGCGACCATGAGCTTCTTGCTGCCCGATTTCGTCGCTCTGGAAGTGAACGACTTCGCGATGGGGCCAAAGCTTTCCTAAAACGAATGGAGAGCTTAAAAGCTCGACGCCGAAAACGACATACGCCTCGCCAAGGTACTGGAGGTCAAACGACACATGAACCCGTGACCATTAGCGGACCCCAAGTGTTGGACATCACTTCCATGCAGCAGAGAATGAAGGATTTAAATTGTGTCGATGTGGGATCTTCTTCCCCTGACGGCTCATCTGTTCCGTTGACACCATCACCAACGACACAGCCCTCGCCACCCCCAATTGCCATTACAGGAGATAATGCCACTGGCGGTGAGACACACAAATTTGTTGCCCGAAAAGGGCACTCACACTAGATTAATTTAATTTACCATTGCTTCTTAAAAAACTAATATTAATATATCATTCTAATTTTTCTTGAGAAGGCCTTTATTAGGAGTTATTTTTTTATTTATAATCCAGTTCATGTTTAAACTTTGAATGGAAGAATGAGTGGAATAAGTTTTGACACAAAAAATCCTCATCCATTTAACAAAATAAAAATAGAACTTCTTAGTGTAACATTTGAAGAGTTTGAAAGACAAAGTGATGACAGTCGATTTCGTCATAGAGTATAATTCAGATCCTTCATTTTTCTCTCCTTGTTAAACTAATTTCATAATATAAGATAGGTGAAGAAAGAATAATACCACTTTTACTTTGATTAGATTATATTTTTGTTCAAAAAAATTCTTTTCTAGTATTAAAAACCTCCATACTTTGCTTTAAATATATATCTTTCATAGAAACATATACGTAATAAAGGGAGAAGAAGTTGGCCCATTCCCACATTTGAAGAAAAAAATTGCTGCTGGCCGCACATAAAATATTTGAATTCTATCGATAGTTGTTAAGCAAAAGTTAGTAACATATATACATACAATAAATAAATACAGTAAATATATATCTCTTATAAATAAGAAAAAAATTGAAGCATAAAAATCTTTGACTTCTTTTTGTTTAGAAAGTGTATTTTAATCATTTTGGTCAAAAAGTTTAATCTTTGAAATAAGAAATATTTTTAAAATATGAAATGTAGATAGATTCATTACAGCGTGGACCCCTGATTGGTCCAAATAAATAAACATGAACCTTGCCCACCCGAGAATTTTGTTGCCTGCAGCTCCATTTGTTTACTTACGCCTATGGGAAAAAATATTAATTTCCTTTCTCGAAAAATAATATTGTTCTCCCCATATTTTTATACTATATAATAAAAGATAACACTAAATTTTTAAATTAACAATTTTAATGTTGTTGTTTATATATTATTTCAGGTGACAGTTCAGATGGGGGAGCCACCACACCTCCATCCAAATCAACCCCTCAGCACTTGCCAGCCCCACCTCGAAGTAGGAGTAAATTGTCTCGTCTTCGAAGGCTGTCTCGACCTCGAGCTGCTGCAGAAATTGGGGATGTCGGTGCCTTGAGTGATAGTGAATGTCATCCTCTTGCTTGGCGACAACAATACCTCAAAGATGCCAATAGCAATCATACAAGTCCAAAGGCTGCAGAATTGCTTGGTCGAGATGATGGCGATAGTCCTAGTCATCGACATGTTGCCTTTCGAAGAGGTCAGTTTTTAAACAAATAAAATATTTTCTCTGATCATAATACAATTTTTAATACTAATTTCAAACAAATATATAAAAAATTATCAATGGCAGAGCTTCGCCCGAGGCGGTCCTTCAGTTTCGAAGCGAAGTAGTAAGATGGCTGTTATATTTTAACAATGCAGTAACAGCCAGGTGAGAAGCCTCCACGATATTAAGACAAAATTTGAAACGTTTTGACTTTATTTTAATAATACCATCATCAGTCCATTTACAAAGTATACTCTCTAAATGTTCATCTACATCTCAAACTTGAGAATTTTAATATCGTAGAGGCTTTTCACCTGGTTGTCTGCTTCTTCCTCCTTTGTGCCTTCAGATTTCCGCTCCTCCAAGGCTCTCTTAAAATATTTTTACTTTTTTTTTTTACAAATGTTTTCTAGCTTGCTGCCCCCACTCTAGCTACTCTTTTGGTTAGAATTTTTTTTGTTTTGAATTTAGATCTTATTGTAATTGATCATTTTTTTTTTTTGTTCTGAATATCTCATGTAGAAAAGAAATGAATGCAGGGCCAAATTAATAAGAAAATATTGATAATTGAAACTTCTATATTTTATTCTCGCTAGCGTATCTAAACCCTGGAAAAATTATTTAATCTTAATTCTCCCTCCATAAAGATGGATAGTTTTGGTAATGAAAAAATTTTTAAATAAAGAATTTATTCGAATCATAATTATTATAAATTTTTTGCTGTTTAATTTTAGTGGATTTCTCAAGCCTTACACCCGTTTGCCCCGTAGAAAAAAAATGAATACTATGCCAATATTTATTTTAAAAATTTTAGAATTATTTTATAAAAATCCTAGGCCTACTATTCCTACTAATAAACTCTAAAAATATACTCTTATTTTATAGAATCATACGTGAAACAATCAACTGGTTCTGGAGAATTAGGAAGCCAGGATTCTTCTAGTACTCTAGCATCAGCTGCTGGAGGTGATTCCGATTTGGAAGACGTTCAAGTTTCACCCAGGCAATCTCGGCCCGTTACTCGATGGCATAGTTTTCAACGGACAGTAGTTTCTGTAATCGATCCTCCGGTACCATCTTCACCGACTTCAGGATCTTCTTCGGATGTGCTTAGTGAAGAGTCAACAACTTCTCCGCCTCCACTCGCTGGTCTTTCTTGTGGTCAACTTCTTGTTTTACGAAAACACGCTCTTCTTCGACTTACTGCTACAATGGAACGATATTGTCCCACACATCGTACCGGATGGAATTGGGAATTCCCAAAGTTTATTCGAAAAATTAAGACACCTGATTATAAAGGTAAAATAAAGCCTTAAAAATAATTTATTTTTATTTTAATTCTTAAATTCTAATATTTTGCTTTTCTTTAACAGATAAACGTGTCTTCGGTGTACCTCTTGCTGTTTCTTTACAGCGCACAGGACAATCGCTTCCTAAAGGAATTGAAACTGCGCTTCGATGGTTGCGGGTTACAGCCCTTGATCAAGTATAAAATTATTTATATTTTTTGTAGGCCTATTAAAATATCCATGAAATAGTGAATGTTATGTCAGATCAGAGGTATAATTTTTCCTTTGTATAATCCAAAGGTGATCAAATAATATTACTTTTTTGCTAGTATCATATTAAAAAAAAAACAAAAGAAAAAGGCAAATTTGTTAATTCTGAAGAGCAATGGAATTTTTTTATTATTTTGGAAAACACTTTTTTTTTAGTCTTCGGCATCTGAGGCCATATATATTTGAAACGATACACAATATATATATTATATATTTTTTTTAAAGAATTTTTTTTAAAAACCCCTTTCTTTCATTTTCTAGGTGGGAATATTTCGCAAATCAGGTGTTAGATCACGAATCCAACGACTTAAACAATTAACAGAAACTCAAGGCGATGCTATGAATTATGATGGCCAACAGGCTTACGATGTCGCTGATATGGTCAAACAATATTTTCGTGAATTACCTGAAACCCTTTTTACAAATAAACTTAGTGAAACATTTATCGCCATTTTTCAACGTAATAATCCTTTATTACTTTTTATATATTAAGTTATTAGTAATAATATTTTTAATATTTAACAAAAATAATAATTTTTAGATGTTCCCGCTGCTCAACGCCCTGAAGCTGTACAATGTGTTCTTCTTCTTCTTCCGGATGAACATCGTGAAGCTCTCCATACGCTTTTAGATTTTCTTCATCAAGTAGCATCTCATGCTCATACAAATCAAATGACGGCTTCAAATCTTGCAGTTTGTCTAGCACCATCTCTTTTCCATTTACATCAAGCAGCACCCTCAACGACTACTTCCTCTCCTGGAGGAAGTATAGATATATCAAGTGGAGGAGGAGTTGGAGGAGGGTCGGGATCAGGAGGTGGAAGTCATGGGAGTAGCCGAAGTGCATCAGCATCTCCTCGAAGACGCAAGAACCAGATGGGTGCACCTGATGCAAAAGAACTCAACGAAAATAGAGCCGCTCACGATTGTTTATTATATCTTATCAGAGAACATAAAGAACTTTTTTTGGTATGAACTTGATAATTGAATTTTTTTATTTTTTTAGATAGGAAAATTTATTTATAATATATTTACAGGCTAGTCCAGAAATGTTAAATCAATGTCATTTCGGCTATATGGAGGAATCAATTCCGGTAGGTCTCGAATTACTCGGCGCAGAATGGCAACAAGATTGGAGAGGATATTTACACGCCTGCACTGCTGCATTGCTCAAGGAAGCACGCGAAAAGTTAGTTGAAAATATTTTGTTAAAATATTATATTAAGAGAGAAACTCCTGGATTTCTCTCCCCCCATAATCTGCAAATTTACATTTTTTACTAAGATTTCATAAGATTATTATTTTAATAATATATTCAACAACCATATCATCATATAATGATGAACGATTCAGTCCTTAAAATAAATAAAAGAATTTATTCTAATTTTTTCATTTCATTACAGAAGCCGCGGATGGGTTAGTTTATCTGCCTCAGCACTCGCAAGCCTTTCAGCAGTTGGACCTGATGCTGCTGCCGTTGAAGTAGCTTATAAAAAAGTGGGAGATGGTCATCCGCTTCGACTTTGGCGAGTAATTGTCGAAGTTGAAGCTCCACCACAAGAGTTATTACAACGAGTGTTGAGAGAACGTCAAACATGGGATGAGAGTATGTTAAAATGGAGAGTCGCTGCTAGATTAGAGCCTCGAGTTGAAGTCTTTCATTATGTTCAACATGCTGTTACACCCATGCCTGCTCGAGACTATTGTGTTATAAGGTAAATACTTAATTCCTATATCGAAAATATCTTAAACTTTTAATAAATGAAAAAACGAAGTATTATTGAGCTGTATATAAATAACTAAAATCAGACATGACTTTTTAAAAAAGGGGTAAATTAGAATTTTTTTGAACATAATGGATTTATTAAAAAAAATAGCCATTTTCTTCGCGAGATTTCACAAATTAATTATCTTGATTTTGTTTGTCTTTTAATTAGTTTTCTAATGCCCCTCTAATAGATCTATAGATTGTTTTGAAGTGGAGGTTGGGGATCTCTCTTAAATTAAATATAACTGGGTGCAAAGAACCAAAATATTGGAATCTCTGGTGGAGTAGGTACTTAAAAAAATTAAGATACTATTTAGGGATTTTGTTGAGGAGGCAGTGGCTTAGACGGATAAGCTAGGGATTACGAATCTAGAGTATGAAAATAGCTCGGGTTCGAGTCCGGCTTGCCGCAATTATTTCCAATTCTGCCAGAAGTCTCCTCCTGGGGTTGGAAAGTGAAAAATAATTTCACACCCAGAAGCCCAATCACAATGGGCCATTATTGGCCTAAGTGAGTCTCCCAATGCAGTGCGGCATCCACCTAAACCTAATCTAAGGATTTTGTTCATATTCAATGCAAAAATCTTTCCTTGGGAAAATAAAATAAAGAGCCAAGATTTCAGGGTAGAGGGCAACTCCCCTAATAAAATTTTGATATAACCACCGGATTGTTTTCCTGCGATCATTTTCCTGTTTTATTTTTTACCAAGTCATCTCTCTGTCGTATCCGAAAATATTTGCCATGACATATTTTTAATTGGTTATTGAGTTTCGCATCATGATGACGTTGCAATCAGAGGCTTCATAGGCTGCGAGCAAAAAGTTTGATATTTATTTCTAAAAGTGGGATTAACTAATAAAAAAAGGAAAAATATATTGGGGATATACAGGTAGAATATAAATCAAAATATTAATATTAAAATGGAGATAATATGATTACTAAATTATGATAGAATTATGAGAAAATTTCTAACAAAAAATTTTATTTTTCAAGGTCTTGGAGAACTGATTTGCCCAAAGGCGCGTGTGCTGTAGTAGAAACTTCTATTGAACATTCGGATGCAACCATAACTGCCGGTGCTGTACGAGGAATAGTTCTTGCAAGCCGATATCTAATTGAACCTTGCGGATCTGGACGTTCTCGAGTTATGCATCTTAGTCGAGTCGATACCAAGTATGCATTAGTTAATTTCATTTAGAAACCAAGTTAAAAATATTTTAAGAATTTTAAAAAAATGTGTTGAAATAAAAAAATAAGAAAAATGTCTCTCTGTAAATGATTAAAATGTATTAATATTATAACTCCAAAAAGAAACGTTGGAGATTAAGATTTATTAAAAGAGAACTCTATTAATAGTTTGGAAGAGGAGGAGGAACTAAAAGGAGTAGTTCAGTTGAAACTTTTCGCCTTTAATGGAAATCTTGAATAATTGTTTATATTTAATTGAAATTTTAATTTTTAGGGGGCGATTGCCTGAATGGTACAACAAAAGTTACGGTCATGTATGTGCACTTCATTTGGCTAAAATCCGTAATTCATTCCGCCATCAGTCAACAACAGGACCAGAGAGTAAAGTATAATAAGTAAAATTATCACCACTCAACCAGATTCATTATTATTATATGAGTTGAACACATCTTAATAATGGATTTTGGTGATTTACAATGAACACCATTTGATTATGCTTATTGATATAGGCTATCATCATTTATTTTTAATTGAAAACAAGTATTTTTTCCGAGAAAAAAATTACAGCTTCTTTCAAAGATGAAATCAAAATATATACCAATTTTTATGAGCAATTTTTTAAATAATTGAGGGCCAAGATACACCAAAAAATCTTTTTATTCTCAAAAAAAAATCAGGTAGCTATTATATTTTAAATAATTCTTTATCAGATAACTAATATTGTGAAATAATAAAATTTTTAAGGAACTATGAATAAATTTATTTATATGCAAATAAATTCTTAAGATTCTATTTAAATATTTAATTTAATTATTCATTCCACATTAAGAATTTATTTAGATTTAAATAAATTTTGCAAATAATTATTTTGGTCTGAAAAGTCTGGAAAAATATTTCTGTTAGAATACTTATGGAGGAATTCAAAGTAATCTCTAACAAAGGGGTGTCAAATTCAACTTTGTTTGACATTTTTTTGTCCAATCAAATTTTTCCATCAGTCGACATTTAATCTTTTTTTTATAATAGATGAGAAGGTAGAATCAGCAATATGGTAGCTTTTGAATGCTCAATAGAAACTCAAAATCGAGACGTTTCGAACGAGGTTTACTAGTTCAACTTCAGTCCAATTTTGTATAAGGTGGTCAGCTTGGATATGAAATACATATAAGAGCGACAAAGTTAATTTATGGTACACTTTCATTGTAGTGTGAGTGATGAATGATCTCATCAATTACACATTAATAAGACTACCCTAAATTGTCGCTCTTATAAGTAAACATTATTATAGGTATGTACTTCAATTAATGTAAAAGCGTATATAAACGTAAAAGTTGAAGTAGATGAAAAAAATGCATATTTTTGGCAATTAATGCTTTGAATAAATTATTTTAATCCGAATATTTGGGGGGCATAACAGCTCCCCTTCCTCAGCAGACAACAAAATTGATTAATACAAATGAATTAATTAAGAGGATGAAATTTTACAAATGAGAGATTTAAAATTTTATTATAAACATTACTTACTTCACCCTAATACCACATCAAGGTTAGTGATATGACAAGTACAGGTCAGGAAAGAAAATAATATGATTGTGGCCTTCAGCAATATCAATCCAAAGAAAGGGAGCCTGGCTTTTCTCATATATATCTAATTAAAAGTTTATTTTAATAAAAATTCACAATCAAGGTTCTGATTTAGAGATTATAATTTTAAAATAGGAAAAAAAAAAAAGTAAAAACCTCTAAAAATAACTCTTGGAACGAACAATTTTAAAAGAATAAATGCTTTAATTTAAAATTTTAAGTTTATTAATCAATTTATTGCGAGGTGGTAAAAATACCTGAAATTATGAAAATATAATATTTATTGATTATTAATAAAAACAGATGTAAGGGCCTACTTAAAAGAGGTTCTTACTAATTATTAGGAATTTAGTAGCATCTTAAAATCATTATGTATTCCAAATAAAACGGATCACCTTTGGGCATAAATACAAAATTGAACTGAAGAGGAACTAGCAAATCTCGTAAAGTAAAGGCTGCTTTAATGATGATCCTGTCATCTCCTCTATTTAATTTTTTTTTTTTTTTTTGTTCAAATAACCTTTTCTCTTGTCTATTATTATTATTATAATCAGTCAGCTAATCTAAGCTAGCTGGGAATCTATGAATTCTAATTTCTTGAGCCGTGCCAAAGAATGTTTCATGGTGTGTTTTACCTTAGCCGCTACTTTTCAGGTTAAAATTTACATATTATTATAGTGCGGACAAGAGTTTGGTCCGCCCAGTGCCGAGAGAAATTTGGCCACAAATGTTTTTTAACCTTTTTTTTTTAAGGAGTAAGTCAAAAATTGTTACACTTAAAAGAAGTGACTTGCCTCACTTAGCGCACCTTGGTCATTTTTTGTTTATTGTTACTAAACCCAAATATATTGCATATATCTTAAAAATTAACAAAATAAAAAAATCACAAAAATATCAATAACAAAAAATTTAGAATTCCAATAAAATCCGGAATATTTTCTAGAACGACTCCTGAGGTGGAACAGTGCATTTTAAACAGTTTTTTAATTTAACTTTTGATACCCCTTCTCTAACAACAAAAATATTTACTAAAAATCATAATTTTTTAAACATATATTTATTTATTTTTGTCAAATGTATTTTTATTTTTTAAAAGAAAGACACTTCATCTACAAAAATCTATAAGTTTTAAGAGCAAGAAATTAAATTTGCTCTAAGAGCAGAGTACCAAATTTTTTATACATATATTATTATATATATTTAAATACAGAGTCATCTAATATTATTATATATTATAAATTAGTTTAGATCCATTTACATGTAATTTATATAAAGATACATATACATATATATTGTTGAACTATATGAATAGTTTATATATATATATATATATTTAATTGTCATATATAATAATTGTTATCAAAATATCAAATATTTTGAGTCCCTTGAATGTTTATCTTTGGAGGCCCAAAAAGTCATTACAAACATCACTCACCCTCCCTTTAAGCACTAGTCATTTGGCCGACGCCTAGCCTATTCGTTTTAGAGTTGCAGTATTTCATACAAATAACCCTCGGCTTGGGCCTTTTGATGTTTTATGTCTATATTATATAAACATGTATATATTAAGATTTTATTCTGGTTGAATCTCCATAATGTTAAACACATGTATATATGTAAGTAAAAAAATTAAAATAGATATTTAACCAAAAAATGCTACGCTTGATTCAACCCAAAACCATTAATTATTGTCATTAATCAAATAAAAAAATATTTCCTTAATCCAAAATTAACACATTAATAAATATTGTATTTTCTTTTATATATTATATTTATTTTTCTCTTTGAAAAAGTAGTTTTTTGTGTTTAGAGACATTGGAACCAAAATAATAATTCCTCCAAATATTGCACCTACTAAAGCCCCTCGGGCAGTGTTTCGAAGTCCTCCAGTGCATTTATAAAAAGCTCCAGCGAGAGTTGTTCCTGCTAAAGTATTCCAATCATCATCCTCACCTCCTCGTATTTTATTGACACTGAAGGCTAAAAAATAGCAAGTGAGATTAATTCTTAATTTATTATTAATTAGGAATGTCACCTAATGAGGCTCATATCTTTCCCGAAACAAACTTTACATTAATCAACGATATAATATATCAATAAAGACATATATATGATTAGAGTATGCATAGAGGCGATTAATACGGTTTTCTCCAGCCAGGCCCGCCGCCATAATGTTATAATCAAATAATTATTAAATACCGTTGATTTTATTTTAAATTTTGAAGGGCCTCAAAAATATTAGTTTTGTTTGAATATTAATAACGCTGATGAAGTGAAGAGGAATTAGGCAGCCCAATAAAAGTCTCTAATGACTTGAAAAACGAGACGTTTCGGATAAAATTTATTTATCGTCTGAAAATGAATAACTAAATTTTATCCAAAATGTCTCGAAGTCTGCACCTAATTCCTGTTCATCTCAAAATATTTGTTGTCCCGGGTCTCACATTTTCTCTTTTGTCTGAAAGGCCCTGTAATGGAACTTACCAAAAATACTGTACATCGTAGATAATACACCGAGAGGTAATCCATACCAGCAAGATTTTTTAAAGACATGATTTAAAACTTGTGTTTTCCAAAGAGGATCGTTTCGATTCAATATCTTTAATGTCTAAAAAAAAATTAAATATTTTTACTAACATCAGCCTATATAGAGCTTATATTTTATTAAAATATTTTTCGTTAGTTGAGATATAAGAATAAAGAAGAAATAGCTAGAAGTAAATGCAATTTTTTTCATGTTTTCGTCAATATTTCAGATAGAAATCTTTTAGCAGACGAATGAAAACATTTTTATTTTTGAAACAAACGCCAAGTTGAACTCTGATAATTTTTATTACAACATTATCTTTGTCAAATTGGCAATGCGTTTGACGGAAAAGTGCATAACTATTTGAATATATATTATTAATCGACTAATGGATACTAGTACTTTACTGATGTACTTTTTTAGTTTTTTCTATTTTCTCAAAATTTGCTCAAACAATTTAAAATTCATAAAACAATTAACAATTATTTATTAGATGATCTTTGAAATGTATTAATTCTTATCCCGCCTGACATAAATTAGAATAATTAATAATTTTACACCTCAAAATAGTGTGAGGCTCTCAATTTAGGATTTTAAAAATTCCATAGAAAAGATAGACCAATTCGTTGCTAGGGTAACAAAATATAAATATTTTTATTTCCAATGTTTGAGAATAAACGAGATTTAATTGCCAATTTAATTTAATATTTTTTTATAATATTCACAAAAAATCACTAAAAATAAAAGCTAATATAAAATTGTGAACCTACTACCTAGGGAACCCGACGCAAAAAATCTGATGTGACAACTAGGTCTGCTGGGTCTCTTCAAAATTGTCTGACTCCGATTCCTCTATCTTAAAATATTCGAATCCGACCAACATAAAATCCCTCCCCCTCCCCCTAGCTCTAGTGACAGCACGTCACACAATTTCCCTTAAGATGAAAGTTGAGTGATGTGCGGCCGTCACACCAGATTTTTTAGACTCATTTCAAAGCCTGTATTTCCTTTGAAATCTCAACATGGATTTTTTTTTTGTGATCGCAATACTTTATACTATATATTACATCTCCTTTACGGAGAGAATAAAAACTCATCCCGGAGGTAAAAATTTATATGAAAAGTTTTTTTTTAATAGTCTTTTCGGTATCTGATGCCATATAGACTTTAAACAATTCAATTATTTATTATTTAGAATATACTTATCCAGACATTTATTTATACCAAATGGTATCCAAATGATTTAAATAAATTTTCATCGGACTGCCTGGGATCCGAACCCACAGTCCTTGACTTTGAAGGTTATCAATATTTACAAAGTCTCTCTCTGCTCAGGATGGGGGCTATATTGGAAAATTTTTTTTTTAAATGATCGGAAATAGATTAAGATCAAGTTAAATTTTATTCAATTAATATTATAAAATTACTTTTTTCTCTATTATTATAGTGAAATAATAATAATAATAAACTTATTTCTTTTTTCCCTACAAGGTTTTGATGAAGAATAGAAGTGCAAACTTAACAATGAGAATTTATAAAATAAAGTTTTATAAGTTAATATTAAAATTTTAAATTTGACTTTACATTAGAAAATCCATGCACTGCACCGAGAGTACTTCCAGTTAAATAAACCAAGCCGATATTTGAAAATGATTTGGCCAAGCGCCCTCTATCTTGAGTTTCTTGATCAGCATCTAAATAAATATATTGAGGAACAGCATTTCTAATGGCATCCAAATCTATTGAGGTATATGGTGAAAGATTTTGGGGGTTTTCTCGTCTAAATATAGAAAGGTCTATATTATCCATTTTTTTAAATTTCAGAATTTGTTTCCAGAGATATGGTCAGTTATAGTTGTGATTTTTCAATAATTATTTTATAATAATTGTTTTAATCTCTATATAAGTATAAATAGTAATTTCTTGCAAATATATACTTCTTTTTTTTAATTATTCTGAACAAGTCTTTTTACTTTCGCTTACCTATATATGAAATATATAGTACGCATAAAAAATCGATGTCGAGATTTCAACGGAAATTTACGTTTTGAGGTCTCCTGAGTTCAAAAAAATTTGTCTCGCAAAAATGTCTCGTGTAAATGTGTGTAAACAAGATTTCTCAATAACGAAATCTGCTCGAGCCTTAAATTTTATATTTAAGCTATGTACACTCGTCGCTTACACCTCGAAGCTTTTAAATAAAATCGATCAACGGATACTAGTACTTTACTAATGTACTTTTATAGTTTTTGATTTTCTCAAAATGCGTTCTAACGATCTTGATAAAAAATTCTTAAAACAATTATTTATTGGATGAACTTTGAATTGTATTAATTCTTATCCCCCCTGGGTGTACATAAATTAGATAATTCAATAATAATAATAATAATAATAATAATAATAAATCATTTTCCACCTCAAAATCCCATAGAAAAGACAGAACAAATCGATGCCAGGGTAAAAAAATATAAATATTTTTAATTCCTATGTTATATCCCTCCCCAAAGTGTTTAGGGCTCAATTTACTGATGTACCTTTTTAGCCTTTGGTGAATTTCTCTTAAACCATTCTAATGATTTTGATTAATATGACTGTACATATATTAAATTAAATAATAAGATGTATTATCATTTTTCACCTCTAAATAGTGTGGGCCCCTTTTTTATTACTTGTGTTGACATGCCACTAAGTACCCCCCCCCCCCCACCTTGATGAAAATTTATGTATATCCACTGGATACCAATTAATAATAGGTTGGGGGAAAAAAATCCATTATTTTTTCGTTTATTTCAAGGCTTTATTTAACATAGTTAGTTAGGATTGTTTGATTTGGTTCAAATATTCACCATTTTGTTCTACAATTTGTCGCCATTTTAAAGGTAATTTCATGATGCCTCTTTCATAGAAGCCCTGGTCCTTACTCGACTAAGCGTTTTCACAATCTTCTTCTTATCAAGGAAGTTTTGCAATGACAAAAAAAGATGGTAATTGGTGCTTGGTCCCAGATCCGGACTATAAGGTGGATGCATCAAAACTTCCCACCCAAGCTTCCGAAGTTTATGGCGAGTCACTATAGATGTTATGTGGTCTGGCGTTGTCCTGATGGAACACAACTCCTTCCCTATTGGCCATTTCTTGCCGCTTCTGGTCGATCGCTAGCTTCAAACGGTCTAATTGTTGACAGTCCGAATCTAGTGTTTGGCCATATGGAAGCAGCTCATAGGGGATGATTCTTTTCCAGTCCCACCAAAGACACAGCAAAGTCTTCCTGGCCATTAATCCTGGTTTGGCCACCGTTTGAGCCGTTTTGCCACTTTGCAATTTGACCACGATCGTTTTCGCATAATATTGTCATATGTATCCCATTTCCCATCCCCATTCACCATCCGTTTCAAAAATGGCTCGATTTGGTTTCGTTTGGCTTCGCAGTTGGAAATCGGATCCGTCATATTTTTTTGCGTCAATTCGTATGGCACCCCAAACATCGAGCTTCTTTTAGAACCCAGCTCTATGCAAATGGTTTAAAACATGTCGATCTTCAGCTCCTGGGCGATACTACGACTGCTAACATACCAACGACGGGCCTACCTGTGCGAGGTACATCGTTAACGTCAAAATTACCGGAACGGAATCGATGAAGCCAAAATTGCGCATGATTGACTGTGATAGTATCGGGACCATAAAGACCAGTCACAATTTCAGCCGCCTGGCTTGCATTTTCGCCTTTATCGAAGCAAATTTGTAAAATATACCGAATTTTCTCTTTGTCCATCTTATACGCGCTATATCTCGCAAATGAATCGATCACAATCACAAAACTGTTCAAGAATTTTTTTTTGTACGGAATGTCACTTTTCAAACGAGTATAAATATGAACCTTTGCGATCAATACATCATGAGATATATATCACTAGAGCCATCTAGCGATTTCTTTTTCCCCAACCTAATATATATAATTGTGTATGTTAAGAGATATTTTTAAAATAAATTCACAACTTACATTGGTTACCAATTAATTTAAATAAATAAGACGGAGTCTAAATGGCCTCAGATGCCGAAAAGACTTTAAAGTACCGGGACTTTCTTGTTTGTATATTATTATTATTATTATTATTTCCCTTTTTCGGTTGCTATGACCTTACTGGACTTTACAAATAAAAAAAATGCAATTATTTCCTACGCCAGAAAGGTTTTTCATTAAAAAAAATTTTCTTATTATTATTAATTTAATTTATTCTTATTAATCTTAAATTAATTAATTGAATACTTTCGAATTCTTAGTATATTTTCTCTAACTTTTTTTTGACTCCGCTCTTCCGACATCTGGGGCATGTATCTCCGCTGCTTCCCCCCCCCCCCCTCCTTTGTTGCGGTTTTAATACTAACAGCATTCAAATAGTTAAATTTATTATAATTTTCACAATTTAAAGTTTAAAAAATCTGGTGTGTCCAACGGCATATCAAACAACATTCTCTTACCTATCTAGAGAAAGTAATGTGATGTTCTGTAGGGCCAGATTTTTTGTGCAGATTAATCAAAATGAGAGAGATTTATGAGTAAAAATTATACAAAATCACAAAAGTTGGCCCCCAAACAATTTGGCGGAAAATAACAATTAGTACATTTCAAAGAGCATCTAATCTAATTTATACACTGCCTGCTATAAGTATAGCAATTTTAGATAATTAAGATAATAAATGTCAAAAATAAATATAAATAAATATAATTTTTATTACTCTGTTCTAGCGTTTCTCAAACTTTTGCTGAACGATCCAACTTCTACTTCTTCAACTATCTCCCTTTGATTCAAGGTTGCAGCTATCATTTTGCCATAGATAGGATGGCTCTATTCCATATCTTTTATAAAAATAATTTATAAAAAATTATTTAAATTATAAAGAAAAAATCAATTTTAAAGTAAAATATAATTAATTTAATTATCCATTTGTTTTAGGCTCAATAAAAGTATAACATTTCCCTAAAAAAAAGATATAACTTTTCTTTTAAATAAAAATCTATCAAAATCGTTAGAGGTGATTTTAAGAAATCGAAGAAAACTAAAAAAAAAAAGTACATCAATAAAGTACTAGATCCCTTTAGTTAATTTTTTTTTTTCAAAATTTTGTGTCGCTTGCTACAGCTTAAATACCATTTTTGTGATATTTTGTACACAGGCACACACAGACTATTTAGCGAGATCCATTTTCTTAGACTCAAGGGGACCTCAAAACGTGTATTTCCTTTGAAATTCCGACATCGAATGTTTTTTCTTTTTCACTTTCCCTATTTTATATATTACATATATAAGTAAGAGAAAGTAGAAAAAATCCCATTAGGATTATAAATAAATAAATAAATAAATAAATTTATTTAAGACCTGCTTAGAGGCACAAGTCCTCGGTGGCTAGGTCCA
>JAAAKE020154348.1:0-12466 GCA_010014785.2 Anisolabis maritima
CATGATTGTCAAATAAAATCTACAATAAGCTGAATGTATGAAAAAACATTGTTATAATAAAAGAAAAAGACTTAGATACCTTAAAAAGTTTCTGAGTAGATGCCAAAAGGCCCCTAAAACGGCGTTTGAGTTGGTCCAAATGAAAAAGTGCTTGCGGCACTAAATGTGAATGAGTGACATTAAATGACTTATTAATATTATTTATTTGGTTTCTTTCTTCTAAAACGATTAGTCGGCTGATTATTTTACCTGATCCTTTTTTTGTACAATCCCCTAATGAACTTCACTTATATAAAGTCCAAAGCCCTAAATCCTCCCCCTCCCTTCTTATCTCAAGAATTGTTATCTGATTTACTATAAATGTTTTGCAAAAAAAGTCAGATCGATTAATCACTGATTATTAATTATTCGAAAATGGCCGATTAGTCGGCTTTTTCAATCAATTAATATTAATTACATCTTTCTTTCTATTTAAAATTATTAAATTAAAAATTAAAACAAAATTATTATTATTATTTTGAATCAAATAAAAAATAAGTTGAGAAAAGAAAAAACTTAAAATAAAGAAAGAAAATAAAGATAGCTATATAAAATAAAAAAATAAATATCAGTTCAATCAATATATCACATAGTATTTCATTCAACTTATTTGATTATATTTAAATTAAATTCAAATGTATTCCTCAATTTTTACTAAATTTCTAAAAAACAAATTTCAAAATATGAATAGTTATTGAATAGTTATTTATGAAAAAATATTTTCATAAATACAATTATGTTTAAGATAATGGGACTTGAATTTTAATTATTTAAACAAAAAAAAATTTTTTTCATTAAAAATATTATTTAATAAATTTTTGTTTAGATAAAATTTTATAGTTTTTTTAGTGTATATTTTAAAGATTTTAAATATTATGTGAATATGAAAAAAAAATAGTTGATTTTTCAATATAAAATTAAACTATCTAATATTTTTTTACTAAATATTATATTATTAATATCACAGATATTATAAATTTGACGTTGAGGGATATTTGTAATTTGTGTAAAAATTTAAGACACCTAATTAGTATGAGGAGTGTGGAGTGAGGACGAGGAAAAGAGGTTTAGTGTGTGTCTGTGGTGATCAATTGAATTTCGATTTAGTCTTCGATCTCGATTCAACGACACCAACAATGAGAGGTTGTCATGTTTTTTTAACCCGGGATGAGTTGACCGTATATTTCTTGCCAATTGGTCGGATTCGACGCCGACGAAGGACACCTTGGAGGCACCTGCTGCTGCGGCGGGCAGAGAGCGGAAACAATATTGGACTGACATTTGACAAGATCAAACCAACAACAACATCAAACAACAGCAACAACAATAACAATAAAAAACAGCAACATATAATAGAAATATCCAACGACACCGAATTAAAAAATAACTGCAAAAAAATTAAGTTATAGGTAGCAAAATAAACAAACAGACAATGAATGAATTTCTATTATTAATTAAAAATTTTGTTGATAATTTATTTGAATAAATTTAACATTTGGAGTTGCCATGCTGACTTTTAAGTTCGTCATTAGATTAACATTAAAAAATTATATGCCTGATGATATCAGCAAAACGTCAAAAGAAGTAGAGAACTTTAATTTTCACGTTTCTCATAAAACCCTAGGGGGCGGATTGGGAGCAGAAGACCGATGCCCAATCGGAAGTTTATGGAAAATCAATTTAATCAATAGATAAAAATTATTTTAATTTTAATCAAAGTACGATAGTTGAATCAAATTCAAACAAACTTTAATTTTTTATTATCTTATTTTATAAAAAAAATTTTTTAAGTATCACATTTTTTTTCAATGTCGTAGAAAGTAGATTTTCATATTTCTTTACCCTCAAACAATTTATCATTTTAAGTTAACATGCTGGCTTCTTGCCCTTACAAATTATGTATGCAATATTAATATTGTTTTTCTGATGACGGCCACAGAATCAGCAGTCAGTTATTTTATTCAAATAAATAAAAATATCTTTTTAGAATTTTTTTAATTTCAATCAAAAAAAAAATAAATAAATAAAATTATTTTTGCAATAAATAAATTTAAAAAAATAATCCCATTTTTATTTCTGAATAAATAATAATAATAAATATAAAAATGAAAGAAAAAATATAATAAATAAATAAAATGAGACAGGATGTTTTTTCCTTTTTGATAAATAATATTGGCTGTTTGTATAAAGAAGTTTGGTGAAATTTAAATTCTTCATATTAAGCAAAATAAAAAAGATGTACTCACGAATGTGCAGTGAGTTTGTTTATCCATTTGCCAGGATCCCCTTTGAGGATTTCACTTTCGCGCGCTTTTTCAGTTACACTTTTGAAGGCCGTTGTATGAATCCTAATTTAAAAGAAAAAATGTTAAAACAAATGAGATTTATTTAAATAAATAAAATAATTGAAAAAATATGCTTACGCCTGATAGGCAACATCGGGAACTAGAACTGCAAACGGGATAAGAAAAAGTCCCAACCAAAAAACAGGACTTGAATATAACATTCGGTCTTGACCAAGCATCACGGATCCTACTGGGATCACAGGCCAAAAATTACTGCAATAAATAGACAAAATAATTAAAAATGTATTTAGCCTATATAAAATAATTAATAATCTAGTATAGAGTCTTTACTTTTGAAAATGTAGGTATCTTAGGATTATTTTGGGCAAAATATTTTAATTCTGAAATTATTTAAATACAGACAACCAGCTAATGAGGGAAGCACCTCTGGCTGCTTTTTATTTTATATATATATATATATATATATATATAAAATAAATATTATAAAACAAAAATTTCCAATTTATTTATATAATATTACCAAATAATTGATCCTTTTGGTTATCATTTTATTAACTTTCCCGACCAACCGACATAGCTATGGTTTACCGCTCCTGCCCGGTTAAAATTTGTTTACCTTTACTTTCTCTAACCTATAAAAGAAATATATAGTAAGAAAGTATTTTTTTCTTAGGGAAGAAAGCCAAATTCGCCGCCCCTAATAAAGGGCCGTCCGGGCTCCTTTATTTACGGCTCTGAAAATTAGGAGTAAAGTTAATAAAAATTCTTTTGAGTGTTAAATTTCCGGAAAAAAATCTTTTTTTTCGATTATAAAATTTATATAAGATTATTTGCTTCAAGAATAGGCAGACGTAGCTGTGAGGTTTGTCAAAGTTGGAAACGGGTAATTAACACTAAATAAAGACAACCTATATAATTTATAAGGCCTCCTATATTGTTGAATAAGAATGGACAGTGACTAGCTGGACTCGCTACTCAAACCAAGTATCAAATAAAATTAGCCTTGATTATATTTTTTATTTTTTTAACGAGTAATTGTATTCTAGAAAAATTTCCTTGTCAATTTAAATATGAAAATCAATGATATCATCTCTATATAGGAGGATATTAATACGTAAATCCCAAGAGGTTTGTACAATGACTCCATCAATTTTTTTTTTGACTTATTTAGCCCGAAGGCAATATTTATTTAAAAAATCTGGTGTGAAATCACATCGCACAACTTTCACTTAACTGATTAAGCAAGAGAAAGTAATGTGAAATTTTTTTATGTCGATATATTTTTTCTTTGTGGTAGTATATAAGTTCCCGAGAGGTAAATAGTGATACCATCAATTTTTCATTTCCCAAGGAAAATATTTAAAACAACTGACCCGTAGGTCCTGAAGCATCTCTGCTCCAGAGGCAAACCAGGGGCAAGCATTTAATTTATTTATTTAATAATTAATAAGATAATAAAGTATAGTATTAGAATAAATAAAATTAGAAATATATAAAGTTTACCTGTACATTAGAATGAAAAAAAACCATGTAGCAATTGATCCCCATATAGATAAATGATTTAACCATGTCCATGAATTGGTTACGAGACCTGCTTTAAAGCACACAGTTACGACGACATACTAAAAAAAAAAAAAAAAAAAAAAAAAAATAATGCAATAAAATAAATTTTAAAAAATTTAATTATTTTTATTTACCGAATATACAACATTGCCAAGCAAAAGATAGCCGCCTTGTTTGCCATGACCCCAGACGACATCATGTCCAAAAGCAAATAAGGAAAACCAGAATAGTAAGGCGGAATGAGCAAGGGCATTCAAAATCCACACCCAAAACACTTTTACATTGAATAAATCCGCATTCTGGCTTGGTTTATAAAGGGCAGGATAACGTAACATTGTTTCTGCACTACAAACTTTATCGAAAAGTCCGATTGCTAGAGGAGGAGCCGCAGTAAATAACTGTCAAAGAGATAAGGTTTTAATTATAAAGATCTTATAGTTTATGGTGATGTTTCTCCTTTTGATCTCTTTGGTTACTGGTGTACTAAGGAAAGGGTGGAGTGGAAAGTTCCGCGGAAAAAAGATTTAATATATTAATTTTCATAATCTCATTATATTTTCTAACACCCAGTAATGGCAATTTTATAAGTTGCCGGACCTCCACGTCTATGTTTTAAAATCTTCAAAGCCTAGTTATTTTTTAAGATCAAGAAAAAGATACAGGGAGCTAAATGGGCAAATGGGATGAAGAAGCAATTCTATTCACAACTGGTGAATTTATAAAATGAATGAAGTTGACGTCAACGAACAGTCGAAGGAATTACCATATAATGACCGCCTATTTAGAAACTTTAGAACGCTTTCGAAAGAAATACATGACATAATGTTAATATCATCTCTGTGAGTTCTGGAACTTTTCACCCTCCATTTCTTGTAAAAATTACTTGATGGCATATGCCAGAGATGGATTTAGCTAGCTCCAAACCAAGAAGTCATAAAAAATTTTTACAGATATAAAAGACTAACAATAATAAAATTTATTTTAATAAAAGTATCCTGACCTGACGATGCAGTGACCCTCCATCTAAATTTATCTTAAAGACAAGGAGTGCGCTAAATCCGTCCCTATTTTTTGATAATATATACATGTAAATATACTTACTACATTATATAAACCTATCGTCCAACGTTCAAAAAGAATTTGACCACTCCAACCGCTATAAATTGCAAACCATAATTCAATAACGTATAAACAAATATTTTTATAAAAACTATATAAAATTAATTTGCACATTCGATTATAATTCCATGTTCCATGAACGAATAATAATTTTAATAAAAATCGAAACTAAAAAAGAAAAAGTCGTTAATAAAATCTCACTCTTTTATAAAATCACAAAGTTTTCCTTTATTGCCTACTTGTGCTATAGAGTAATCAGACGCACAAGAAGCTTGTAATCCTTCAACACCTGAAATCCCAACACCAACATGTGCTTTTTGGATCATTGCAACGTCATTGGCACCATCACCTATCGCTAAGGATATACTTTTTGTATGAATTGTTACCAATTCAACAACCTGAAAAAAATTGTTTTTTTAATAAGATTTTTCTTTTTTTTTATTTATAATATTTAAGGAAAATACTTCTGATTTTTGAATGGGGGAAACTCGGCAACATATAGCAACATTGCAACTAGTACATAAATCGAGGAAATCTCGACGTATATCACAGCTTAAAGCATATTTTAATGTTTTTCCATCGATGACCATGGCAATCTCGTTTGGTTTACCTAACTGATCTCCAAGATCGGCACTATAACGTGCGATGGCATCTCGAGTTAACTGCAAAAAAAATTTAATTAAATTTTTTTTTATTCGTGAAAGTAATAAACCTAAGTCGAAGAAAGGGTCTTTTGTTTGCTCACGTCTAGGCTTTCTTCATTTAATACAATCAATGGCATTCCTTGATAAAGAAGTCGACACGAATAGCCTATATTAATAGCGGTTTCCTGCTTATCACCAGTTAAAACCCAAACACGAATTCCAGCATCAATTAAAGCCGCTATCGTCTCTGGAACCTAAAATTCAAAGATCCTTTCACTAACAGCGATAAATTACATAAAAACATATTTTAAATAAAATGATTAATAATAATTTTTTTAAATATTTGTTAAAATTCAAGCAATAGGTTTTGAGAAAAGACAAGATAAAAAAGTCTTAAAAAAATGATGAAAAAATTATTTTAGTATATGAGAGAAACAAAAGATAAAATAATTTCTTAAATTTTTTTCTGGTCATTTCATATAAGAAATTTAGAAAAAATAGGTGTAATGTTTTTATCTTCATAGAAGAAGAGTGAATAAATTTTTATCTAAAAGAATCTAACAAAATTAAACATTATTATTAATATGAGACATGGCACTACTCAGAGAGAGGGAGGGGAGATGGCCTGGAGCAAAAATAGTTAAAAAAAAAGTATTCCCTAGAAAGAAAAAGAACCCCCACCCCCCGTGGCGAAGAGGTTAAAGACCTTGGCATTGTAAATGTTGATAACCTGAAAGTCAAGGGGTGTGGATTCGGATCCCAGGCAGTCAGATGAAAATTTATTTAAATCAATTGGATACCAAGTGATGTAAATAAATATGGCTGGATTACAAGTATCGTAATAAATATATTGGGTATCGTTTCAAGTATATATGGCCTCAGATGCAGAAAAGACTTAAAAAAAAAAGAAAGGAAATATTGTAAGTGAATGAATTATAATGTATTGATTGTGAGCAAACTCTCTGAAGAGTGCAGGAGGCAGCGACAATACCAACAATTTTCATCTAAAGATCTTTCTTAAAAGAAAAAGCTTCTGGCCCTCGTACAAGGATGGAGGGGGTGAATGTTCCAAATTTCCGTCCTAATCTTATGTATGATTACAATATCTGCCTTACCATAGGGCTGGTAGTTAAAATGTAAAGTGAATATGACAAAGAAAGGTCACACTAATGAGTGATCATGTTCTCTACCTGATCCTGTAATTTGTCCTCAATGGCAGTGGCGCCTAAAAGAATAAGTTCATTCTCGATCAAATTAGCAGCATCGTCCAATTTTTGTTCCCGATATTGTAATGAAGTTGCTGCTTTATGATAAGTTTCTTTCCATTCATGATAAGTGTCTTCAGTGATTGTGGCGACAGCAAAACATAAAGTCCTTAAACCTTCTGCGGCAAATTGCTCCAGATGTCGAAGGGTTCCTTCTCGATAGAGTGGCGTCCTTGGACTTAACCTAAAAAAAAAAATCATTTCATAAATACATTAATAATTGATGGATAATGCCTTCGAAGGTATAATAGTAAGAATAAAGAAAGAATAAGTCTAGGACCATCCCCTCAAACAAGTAATCGGCTCATTCCTAGCAAGATGTCTGGCTACGCGATTAGCATCAACCAGTGGAACTTTGTCTCCGATCCGCCCCAAGTTTTGTATATTATACAATATTTTATTTTATGTTCTGATATATAAATTCTAGTATAATTTAGGTAACAAACCTTTCATAGATTACAGAATCAGCTCCTTTACAATAAAGTTTGATTTGTCCCGACGGCGTCCGGGCTATTACAGACATTCTTTTTCTCGTGGAAGTAAATTCAATGACGTTGAGTATTTCGTATGTTTCCTTATTTCCAAGAGCATTAATCTCAACATGATTAGGTGTCCTGGTCTCAAAGACAAAGCCAAACCGACAAGCCCCTTGGACTAGAGCTTGTTCATCTTTAAAAAATAAATTATAAAAATTATTTATTTAAAAAAATAAATAAATTTTTTAATTTCACTAACCAGGGCTTGCAGCATGATAACGTAAAGTACCATCTTCGTTCTTCTCTGGAATAACTGTGTGACATATTGCCATCATTACGAGAAATTCTCTGATATGATCTGCTGTTTGGTGACCATCAGTTAAATTCTAAAAAAAAAATTCTAATAAAATACTAGTATGCTTGGAGTTATTTTTTTTTATTGTGGTTTGATGTAAAAGTCAGCACGTCAGCAGATCCTAGGGACTTTTGTGTCTAATCCCATCAACAAAAATACAACCGGATTAAAATATAGCCAGACCAGATTAGGTTCGACAGATTGAAACATTGAATACTAATATCTCGTTCGAATAAAACAAATTTTTTTAAAATAAATTTGTATTCTATGAAGGTTTAGAGGTGGTTTATCCCTATTCCAATAAAAAGTTGAAATAATACCATGTCAGTCATGTCTAGATGACTGTAAATTCATCATTTAAACTAGCACCAACTTTAGAGTGGGAGTCACTCTTTTCCTCACCTCCCTTTCTTTCACATCAATGTTCCATCCATACATCTCCTAGAAAAAATTACTCCAAAAGAAAAACATTACAAAATAATATATTCTATAATTTTTATAATGAAATATCTAAATATTAATAATATAAACAATTATAAGCATGCACGCACACATACAGATCATTTTCCAAGAATGGGCTTATGCGAATTAAAAATAAATAATTAAAATTCAAGGGGGTGGATTTCATGGGAGGATTTGAGTTCATTTTCAAATTATCCAAGGAGATATTAATTTAAAATTTTATTAAAACTGAATGAAAAATAAAGAACTAAGGCAGGGCGTAGAAATCACTCGTCATTTTTCAATTATTTATACCAAAATGAAATGGATAGACGGATATGCCAGTATGCCAGTATAAAAAATGCAAATAATAAAAAACGATTTGAAGTATGTGAAATCTATGAATTAATTCTAAAATAATAAATTTATTTTTATGACGAAAAAAATTATCTATGAAGTAGCAAAGTGGCTGTTGTATTTAACAATAGAAGAAGAAGCAGGTAGCTAAACGAGAAGCTTCTACTAATGCCATCATTAAATTAGAGTCGAAAAGTCTCGACTTGAGAGTTTTACATCGAAGAGGCTTCTCATCTGACTTCCTGTTCCTTTCTCCATTGAAAAAATTCTCATTTTCTTGATGCTCTGAGAGAGAAAATGAATCTTGGACTTGGAAAGCCCGCGATCACCACACTGATTCGTTCACTCAGTTTGTACCTAGATAGCTACTATGTATTTTTTCATTTTAATTATTATCCATTTGATCTTGGTTAAATTTGATATTTCGTTTACATACTAAAAGAGGACTCAATCTATATCTTTTAGTTTAAATTAGTTAACCGGAAATATTACTTTAGTATTTTTTTTTTGGAAGACCTATGATGACCAAGTACAATATAGATATTTGCAATATTTTATTTTAAAAAAGTGTTTTCCGCCAGATTTATTTAATATTAAACATAGATTAAATTGCTTGCGATTTATATTATATTCTATAGTTAGTGGATGGATTTATCATTATTGAAATTGGAAATATTTTATTAGACCTGTCAGCCCTGTGCATTGATTCATTTTAAATGTCATCAGCAATGCATGCGGTTAATGGCTTACTTTAAATAATAAAGATTCAGTAGGATCTTCTGTCGGCGTATATATATGTTCAGCGATTGAACACCTTTGAAAATCCATAACGTTGCGTGTTAAGGTTCCAGTTTTATCAGAGAAAATATATTTTACCTGGAAACATAATAAATGATTTTATTTATTTATTTTTTAAGAAATAATATTTTAAAGAATTGTAAAATGCTACCCAGCAATAATGCTAATAATTTATTATCTAGCCAAGTTAGAGGGGGAGGAGTGTAAAGTAACCCAATACTCAGTCCATCAAAAAGTAGGCTTTGAAAAAAAGAAACACTCAATATGAGTCCGGAAAAAAAGAATAAAATATACAATTCAAGATTCCCAATTCTAAATTTTTTTAAAGATTTCTTCTCTAGTTGTTGTCCCCCGCTCCTCCCACACACACATAAAAAGCCGAGTTTATGATGTAACTTTAACACCAGAATACTTTTCCAAATAAAATAAATTTAATACATACTTGGCCTAATTCTTCATTAAGATTAGATGTCCTAGCCATTGCAGGCGTGTCAGTCTCTTCATGGTACATATCTGCATCCATATTTATAAATATAGCCTAGAAAATACATGCATATTAGAAAACTAATTAAAGTAATAATAATTAGGGGAAAGTTTTTATTTTTATTATTTTTTTCTTTACAAAAATTCTATCTTTCAGGGTTTTATTTTATTTTGAAATTATCGAGAAATTTTCAAACGTTTCGTATACGGAGAACTAAAAAAAAAGTTCAATTTTAAGAAATTAACAAAATTATTTAGATGAAAAAATAAACAAGAGCATTGTGGTTGTTTTGGGAAGGAACTTGACATGTTTAAAGGTTTAGAAAAATTTTTATTATTGGTAATCGATCTTGTTGAACTCAGGAATCCTATCCTTTTAATTTCTAGCCTAAATATTCAAAATTTGAAAAAATGTAGCTATTAGAAAAAGACTATCAATGTCTTGCTTTCTGTTCGGAAAACATTTCTTAAAATTTTTTAAATTGTTTTAATATTTATTTAAATGTCAAAATTAAATTTATATTTATTTAGACATGTTGGTTTGAATAAAAAGAGACATACGAAGAACAAAATAATTTTTTTTTATTGAAAGAGGAACCAGAAAATAGAGTTTGAAACCTATAGCAAACAATGAAATGAACGAACAATAAATAAATACCTGTATAAATCGAACGACTTCTAAAGAAACTTGAAGTGATATCGGAATTAAATTGTTAAATAAAATAATAAATGTAAGAAAATTATATGCTATATTATTGTTTATATTTTCTGAAAAACAAAAAACAAAATTAAATTGAAATAATTTTTAAAAAATTTTAAAGCAAGTAAAATTTTCTATGCTTACTTGCTATCCCAAGATACCAATGAGTTTCACCATGGAATTGAGTCCACAATTGATTAAATGTCGCGGATAAAACACAAAGAACAACAAGTAAAATAAATAACATCAGAATTTGTGTGTTTGTCATCTTATCTACTGTGGAACGTTTCAAAGGTGCTGAGGTACTATTTTTCATTAATTTAGTCTCATGGCCAGTGTAAACGACCAAACCAAATAACCAACTTGTGTTACGTAACATTGCTCCTCGTAAAAGGAGTTGATCATGTCCCAAGGGCAGTTTTCTGTAAATAAAGAAAATTACGTGATGACAAAGTTTATGAGTATAAATAATATAGAAGTAGCAAAATTGTTGATAAAGTTTCTTTGAATTTCTCGAGGACAGGAGGATTCCAAAATTATTTGTGATTATCTCCAAGACATTTTGTATATATGGTTAAAATAGCGGAGATTAAATTCCATTTAAGAGTGGAAACAAGAAACACCTTCACTCCGAAGATGTCAAACATTATAGTGGTCCTCGATTTTTTTTAAGTGTGAAGATAGAAACTTACTCTTTTCCTAATTCATTTAAAACACCAACAAATTCGTAGAGATGTCTATTTGGTGGCTCACACTCTATAGACCCTTTTAATTGTGCCAATTCTTTCGTTTGAAGACGGTAAGCAGTCTCTGGTAATGCTTGGCGAATTTTCAGATTGGTCTCGCCATCTAAATTCGCTGTTTCAATATAACAAATTGCTTGAGGTTCACTAGAAAAAAAAAGGAATTAATAAACATTTGAAATAAAAAATAACCATACAATATTATTCACAAAACCAAACAAATATTAAATGTAGAAAAATATTGTAAAGGGCTAAAAGGAGAATCGGGAAAAAGGATTTCAACTCCTAATCTCCTCCTTCTACTTGGTATTATTTGGAGAACTATCTTGATCAAAATTTAGTCCAATGAGAGTTGAACGTAAAGAAGTTGAAATATAGTATTGTTGGTCAAACAATATGAAAATATTTTCTGACTTCATATATGATTTTAGTCTATTACCTATAAAGAAATTTCTTGCAAAATCTTGTAAATTAACGTTAAATTAGATTATGTAAGCAATTTTAATATAATGCTGAAAAAAATTCTTAAATGCATAAAATTATTTGGAGAATTTATAGTAAACCTACATATGAATAAATTTAAATAGTAATATCTCTTGGAATACGCGTTTTTGTTAGAAACAATTTCCATTTTAATGTATGAGATTGTTTTTGTTAGAAAACCAGTTGGGTTTGAAGATGGAAATGAGGCCGATGTGAATGAATTGTTTCAATTTCACAAAGAAGAGGTTACATTCGAGGATTCCTTAAATTAAACAGGAGATTTTGAGAAAGAGATCAAGTTCTAGAGAAGTTTGGGTTAAAACAAGCTCTTGTTTAAAAAAAAGTATATTTAATATAGGGATCCAAGAAAAAAAAAGTTTCTCATAAGATAGAATAAATTGAGTATCAAAAGATTATGATTCATTAAGTGAAATTTTTTTTTATTTTTTGTTTACAACATTACCTTTAAAAATAGAGGTTAGACGTATTGAGATTGTCAATATTGAAAATATTTTAAGTTAAGGGCTGAGACTTCGGATCTCTGAAAGGTTTATTTAAATCAATTGGATACCGATTGTTATAAATAAATATGCCTGAATAATTGTATCCATCCTCCCCCCCCTCCCCCATGGCCGAGAGATAGGTAAAGATATTGACATTGCCGATGTGTATAACCTTAAAAGCCAAGGGGTCT
>JAAAKE020154359.1:0-12465 GCA_010014785.2 Anisolabis maritima
ATTTAACCCCGCAAATATCTTTACCTTTAAAGACAAAAGGATTTCAAAAATTCAAAAAAAAAATCTTAATATGCTTCTAAATGTGCGGGTGTGTAGATATGTAGCTTTTATTTTGGCTTATATCTCTGAAATGTAAAGGATGAAACTTAACTCTTTTACGAGTGTCTAAGAAGTTATTAATCTTTGAAGTGAATTGGCCGGGGCGGTGATTGTTGAGATTAACTCGACGTTTCGGCTCTCCTTTTGGAGCCATTTTCAAGCCTGGAGAGTTAGCGTTAGGAACTGATGGGGTAGTAGTTTTTTTTCGGGGTCATTTGTCGTCGGTGGATGTCTGTGAGGTTTAGGTTTGTCTTTGAGAACTAAGAAGGTCTGGTTTGATGTGGTGGTGGTGGTATTCTGTTGCAATCAACCAGCCCCTTCCTAGATCTCAATATATATATATATTTAAGAATTTAAGAGGTTACTGTAAATTTTTACTAAAGACATAAGAGATTAGAAGCAATTTTGGAAATAGGAAACTTTCAAAAAAAAAAAAAAAAAAATTAAGGAAAACTGCCACCTGGACCATTAATCCTTATTACGGTGCGTCACTGAGCGTAACTCAGGGTTAGTTCGAGAAGGAAAAAGGATGAAAAAGGAAATAATAACTTGATGAAAAACATATTCCTATCATAACAAAGATTTTTAAAATTATATTACTAGATCAATTTATGGATTTTAAATATTTAAGACCTTCGGATTTCCATATGTAAACGTCTTTAGTGAGAACGGTTTGTGATTTTTAAATAAAGTGAGGGAGAGAGAGAGAGAGAGAGAGAGTAAAAAGATTTTCGTGGAAATAAAGGTTTAAGGCATATCCAAATTCTTTTGCCACTGATAGTTCATGAATATATTTATGAGAAAAAAATTTAATATTGAAAATTTTAAGCTATATCTACTTTAGAGGAGACATTTTTTGTGAAAGGATAAATAAGCCACATAAGTAGCTCTTATTTTAAATTGATTGGACTGTATAAGTCCATTTTACAGGATCTTTTTTATTTATCTTGTATTGCAAAATGTAAACGTCAGCCATAGTCATCTAACAAAGTTAAATTGATTTCCTCTCTTTTTCTTAATGATTCTTAAATAGTTCACTAATTATTCCTACATCTATTATTTCCTTATAGAATGTTAACCATTTTTCACCGATTTTTTAATCAGCTCGTTGACGGAATTATATTAGATTAATCGAAATAATATATTATTTTTAATGTTTTCTATTGTAGGAAGAAATAAAAAAGAAATAACGGAGAAATCAGGCAAATATATTATATGATTAAAAGCGGCATTTCGGTGCTTCAATGCAACTATCTTTAACCTCTTCAGATCACCAAGTAAAAAACGTGAAGCTCCACTTGAGAAGACTCGCTAACCTTCATGTCAAATGGAAAACGTTTTTAACTTGTATTGATTTATCTTAAGAGCATGCGGTCCCAAATTAAATGAAACGTCGTTTTTAATCTAAAAAAAATTATATTGGCCTAATTTCTCCGTTTTTATTTTTCACTCTTTTTTTTTTTTTTTTTAATTCTTTTTCGACCATTTAGACTCCGTCCTTATTTAATTAAATTAATTGGTAGTCAATTAATTTAAATAAATTTTTGTTGCTCAGGACAATAAACGAACCACTGACCTTGGATACTCGAAGACCTTTACATCTTCACCAAGGGTTAGAGCTTTCCCACAATTTCTTGTTATAGTCTGCTTAACTTATTTTAATATATTTCTAGAGTAATCATGTTTTTCTTAAGACGTACATTACTATGCCAACTCTTTGTGAATATTATAATAATACTTTTAGAGAGGAATAAATAATTATTAACATCCGGGAATTTAGAAATAAGTCTATTCAAAAAAGAAAAGGGCAAATGAACCCCTTCAAGGATGGTCGTTTAAAGTAAATTAAATAACTTGACTTAGATAATTTATTTTACCTTTTTCTTTTATTTCAAATCAGATAATAATCGTAATAGAATGAAGTTAAGTAGAATTATTTCCTGGGGATTATATTAGGAGTCCACCCTTCCACTCCCTTTTAAGGCGTTTCAGTGTTAATCTTTAGTTTCTCTTGGGAAGTCAAGAAGATTTCATTGCGAGATTACAAACCGCTTATCATGTTAAAAACGGTGATTTTTGATAGCATACAAATTCAAGAAGATAGTGAAAATTAGATTCTAAGCATAATCAAACATGCCGATAAATCTTTTCATTTTATGCGACTATTTTTTTTTTTTTTTGTCTTTGTTCCGTCTTTATTTATTTCAATTAATTGCTTCCAAATTTAATTTAAATACATTTTTGTAGCTCAGGGTAGGAAGTGAAGCAATTACCTTTAAAACTTTAAGCTAGACCTCTACTTTTAGTCAAAGGTTAGGGTTTATGCGACAATCCCTATCCCTTGGCCGAGAGGTTAGAGATAGTAACGATGTCAATATTGTGGGTTCGAAAGGTGCAATCGCATCTGCAATAAGTTGTATGTTTAAAAGTCGAGGTATGAGGTGAGAGTTAAATTATACTAGATGGCTTCGCTATATTTTTGACAGGAAAAGAGGAAAAATACGAACAAAAAAGAGATTTTCCAAATGAGCTTATTAAGACTTAATATTTCATAGAACTATAGGCTCTTCTTCATCATCAATGGAAAGAGCATGATTAAAAATTTATACATTAATATTTTTTTTTATTATTAGGTCTTAAGTAATTATTTTTAATGGTAAAATGATTTGAGTTGGCCTTTGAAACGAAAAATTCCTTGGTTGTGATTTTTATGTTTGCTGAGTGAGGTATGAGGTAAAAATAATTTTTCTTGTATAATTCTAGTTATCAAATTGTAAATATTTTGCTTTCAGTTAACCTCTAATGAAGAAGTAAGTGTGCCTTTGAAATATTAGGTCTTAATAAGCTCATTTAGAAAAAACTTTTTTTTGTGTTTCTCCTCTTCCTGCCGAAATAGAGCGAAGCTATCCAGTATAAGATGTATCTTCAAAAAATCCCTTATGAAATCCGAATATAATAATAATAGGTAAAAAACATTATGAAATTTGATGATTTTGAATTTCATGTAAGTCTTCTAATTATCCATCAAGACAGAACAAAAGATACAATTAGAGGGGGTAGTGTTTTGATTTGAAAATTCTTTTTGTTAAAATAACACTTGCCTGACAGTGGCATCATTTCAAACTTTTTGTTTGCTGGAGGAAGCAAAGTGATCGAGGGTGGCAAACTAACCTGGTGAAGAAAATAAAGAATAAATGAAGTTATTGGTTAAGACCATCATTACCCCTCTAGGTCTGTCTAAATAAATAAATAACAATTAAATTAGAAAGTTTATAAAACATTTATTATATATATGCAAACAGTTCCAAGAATAATAATTATATATTTCAATTATTTGAAATTGCTCACTCAAAAGCCCTAGAGCTCTGATAATGATCTTTACCAAGAACTAATTGTAAGTATAGGAGATGAGAATTAAAGGAACTCTAGCTACAATTCTTTAATTTTTCTACATTCAGCATTTCTTATTCCAGCTGAAAATATTTTGGTGTCAATAAATTTCAGTAAGGGGGAGAGGCAATTACTTATGATGGACGAATAAAGTTTGTCCGAAACGTCTCCTTTCGACCTTGTTTTATTACTGCAATCTGCCCTTTAGCTTCCTCATCCTTCCAAATTTATTTCATTTGTAGTCAATATAATTTTAAAAAATTTATCGCTCAGGAGGGAAGCGAAACACTCATCTTTATATCATGAAGCAAGAGCTCTACATCTGCCTAAAGGTAAAGTGAGTGTTACATTAGTAATACGATTACTATATAAAATGAATCCTTCTTTTCTAATATAAAGTTATTTTTTATATTTTTGCCTTTTAGGCATCTCGGGCTATATAAACATTAAACGATATATACTATATTTATTTATGATATAATGATCCAAGCTTATTTATTTAAATCAATTGGTATCCAATATGATTTATAAATAAATTTTCATCGGATTGCCTGGGAACCCACACTTCTTGGCTTTGAAGGTTACCAATATTAACAATATTCTTAGCCTCTCGGTCTCGGGGGGCGGTGGGAATAAAGTCCTTAAGATGAATGATGTTAAGTCCCCAAAATGTTAACGCAGTCGTATAAAACAATTTATAAATTATTTAATATTTACTTTTTATTTATTTATTTTATTAATTTAATAAAGATTAAAAAACAGACTATTAAAATATATACTATATTAAAGTCGAAAGAATGATCCAATATTTCATGAATAATGAAAGAATGATGGTAAATGAAATCTATCAGCTTTTTAAAATATTCATGCATATTTATTAATATGAAGCATTTTACTAATATGGAAATTCAAAAGACAAAATATGACGATCTACAATATCGGCAGAGTAGAAAAGATTTTCATTTCCATGAATAACAAATTAAAAAATAAATCATGAAATACAAAAAATAATTTTTTGAATTTGTTTAAGAATAACTTTTTAGTTTAAATTGGAATTGATGCAAATGAAGATTTTCACTTTCTTTTTTTTCGATTTTTATTTTTATAAGTGATAGAAATGTAAAAAATATATTAGATTATGCAAATATTTGACTTTTATTAAATTATATAAGAATCGATTTAAATATATAAAATTAAATATCATCCGAAAATATAAAAAAAAATCTTAAAATAACTTAGTTGGAATTTTGGAAGTTTCCCCAGCTGTTATCATTAATCAATATATTTCATTAACTGTTATTTATTTGAATATGTATTATATTTCAGTATTATACCTCATTATCTGGCCTTCTTCAGATACAATTCTGATACAAATCACAGAGATTTACGATCTGAAGTGAAGTGAGAAACAAGATAGTTGCCACGTATCGATGATAACATCCCATCGCAATGACATCACACAACCTAGATGACCTTATCCTCAATATGTGACATCATCTTCTTCATCACTTTGCTTAGGATTGTAGATCTCTAGATGTAAGTCTCTGTGATTTGTATTTGAAATGTATCTGGAGAAAGTCACAGGATGAGTATGCAAAACGTTGTCTTTAAGATAAATAAACTACAATTAAACAGAAAATGTAATTTATTTTATTAAAGTTTGTTTAATTATGTTAAAGTCTTCCCATGATTATCCCTCGGACGGACGAGCGGATCCAGGGGGAGGGAATCAAGGCGATTGTGTTCCCCCTACAAAAAAAGTCTACTTGCCTTTTTCACATGAAATACACTCCTTAAAAAAAGATTCAGAGAGAAAATTGCCCCAGTAGTTGCGATTCTCTTCCTCTTAAATTAAGAGTTAACATAATTTAAAAAGTTAACATGTTTCAATTTTAATGATCATTTGGATTTCTAGTTATTCATTATAAAAAAAAAATAAACCCGACACCATAGAGAGAGAGAGAGAGAGAGAATTGTCGCGAAATTGGCCAAATCGTGTTCTATTTCATGATATTCGTATAAAATGACAACTTTGAATATTTTTTCGATCATCTCTCTCTATATAAAAGGTTCACATGGTTGTTAAGCATTGATAGGTAGAGGCAGCTGTTTGTTTGCTTAACTAAAGGGTAAAAATCACTCCTTAAATTGGTGTGTCGATGAGGATGGATTTTGAAATCAATTTCCAAGCCATCTTTAAAAAAATACTTTAACGTGTTTATCAATTAATTAAACTCTTTTCACCTCCATTCAGGGTCCTGATATTGTCAATATTGATAACCTTAAAAGCCATCGGTTGTGGGTTTGAGATAGATCGGGAGTCTTATGAAAATTTATTTAAACCATCTAGTAAATAAATAAAGATTCTTGGATAATCTTATCGTAATTAGAATCAATATATGTATCGTTTCAAGTCTATATGGCCTCAGATGCTGAAAAGACTAAAAAAAATTAATCCTCTAGGAGTATAGGTTGGGGCTGCTCTACAACCCTATCGAGTATGCATGTCATCTCAGGTTGATTTTTATTGTTATTTTTAGTCTTTTCATTAATTGAATTTATAAAAAAGTCAATGAGAATAAATAAAATTTCTCTCTATGATGACGTTTATTATCTTATACCCAATATTTTATTTTTTTTTTTAGAAAAAAAAATATCTTCTACTCAATTGATTGTTATAAAAATTGATCCGGTATAAAGATTATATATAATTATTACCGAGTTGCAAAAGATTTGGTTGAGCAAATACTGAGAAAATTGTGATGCGGGATAAATACTGGGAGCCTTTTTTAACCGTCTCTAGCGGACTGATTCGCTTCAAATTTTATTACCTTTTTAGACTAACCTAGGCCCATAAAGTTGTTAATTTTCATCCTTTTCTGATGAGTAATTCTAGAGATATAAGCCAAAATAAAAGCTACACACACACACACAAGTGCAGATTAAGATTCTTTTGCATATTTGGTTCTTTTGATTGGATATTTAATAAATATATTTTAAAAAATTACCGGTTAAATTTTTCAAGATCATAATACTTTCCCCTTACTATTATATGAGTATATAATAGTGCAAGAAAATTAAAGTGAAAAAATTATGTTTAATTATACGGTATTAAAAATATCCGAGATAAATTGAATACCGTGATAAATTTATACCTAAAAGAGGAATCTTGCAATAATTAAGAGCCCCTATTATCAGCATTGCTGCTTTTAATTAAATAACTCGGTAAAAACGAATGCTGACGACGGCCCCAATTGTATTATCTAATATGTCTTTGATTCCATTGATCACATTAATAAAGGTATAATTTAGTTTAGCTGCTGAAAGTGAAAATGAATCCCACTAATATTGTTTGCTCTTAAATTTGATTAATTTTTGTAAATATTTCACTTTTAATTTATTTTTGTTTAATTTTTTTTAATTAACTCTTAAAGTTTTAATTAAAAAAATGAAATATATATAAAAAACTAAATATGTGGTGCTTTTAGAGTAGCGTGGCCTTTGCATAATCTAATGACCTAGGCTTGAATTACTATATAATCAAGATTTATTATATGAATTTAAACATTCATATTTATAATATATATCAAATATAAAACTCTAACAAAGTATTTAATTTTTACAAGAAATGTCGTATATATATATATATTACGATACAATTAACATTTATACCAATTGGTATAATAATAATAATAATAAATAAATTTTAATTGGATTGCCTGGGATCCGAACCCACATCCCTTGGTTTTTAAGGTTATCATTAGTGACAATGTCAATGGTTCTAATCTCTCGATGTGGGCTTTCTTTGTTATTATCGGCTATTGTAAAACAATATGTTCATAACTAGGAGAAGGAGGGGCTGAGATGAATCTTTAATAGAGAGAAATATAAGGTCCGAAACCTCTTCGGAAGATTGAATTCAGGTATTTAAGTTCTTTTATTTTAGTTAAAGATATTGACATTGTCAATATTGATAACCTTAAAAGCCAAGGGGTGTGAGTTCGGAACCCAGGCAGCAAAAATTTATTTGAATCACATGTTATACCAATTGATTTAATTAGCTTGGATAATTAGTATCGTAAAAATTTAGTAATATACCGTTTAATGTCTATATGGCCTCAGATGCCGAAAGAACAAAAAACTTAATGTAATCTTAGATATTTTTGTGGGCTTCTTCAAATCTATTTTTCATTACCGATTCTTCTTTGCATATGCATTCTCAACCTCTTCATTCTTCATCCGGATCCCCCCTTTTTTTAATATTGATTTGTGGTGCTTCCCCCCCCCCCTCATCTCTAGGAAATATCAAAATAATTTTGTCCTTGTTTATTAAACAATTTTTTTTTCATAGAGTTTTATGTGAACATTTTTTAGGACTATTGTCGGGTTAGACTCTCTCCATTGCTCATTGCTGATTCGCGTTGCTCGGACTCTTGATTTTTTCATCCCAATTTCAAAGTTCGCTCTCTGGTCTCCTTTTGAACACTTCTTGCACTAGGTTGAGAAACACTAGATAAGATCAAATCTTATGATTTCAAAATTATATATTTTTTTTATATCTTTATACTCGTACTCTTTCGATTACTAAGACCATTTGGACTTTTATTTACAATATATATTATTTTAGTTTATTATATTGAAAATACCGATGTCTACTGGCGGTCGTTAAGACTCTTGTTCCTCTGGGCCACACATCCGAGGTTCACCAGCACTTGGCCTTGCTTAATTTGAACGATCTTGGTGGTTGTTCGTCTTCATTGCCGATAATCCCGCCGGCACAAATATAGAGATAATATGTGGCATAATAATTATAAAAAATTAAATATTCATTTTTTTCTGTTAATGTAATGAATGTATCATTTCTTTGATTTCATTAATTGACTTTTTCAATTTTTTTATATTTTTTAGTCTTCGCTTCCCCTAATGGAGCGCCCCTCCCAGGTTGAGAAACACTAGGCTATTTAGAAAAAAAACTGATAGATATTGCATTCTTCAGTAATAAGATTGTTCCAAGAGTAATTTTTATCCATTTGAAGGTTAAAAAAAATTGTGTATATGCCTCACGTTCTACGCATCCTTTGGAAATTGTTCTTAGGACCAATTCAGGTTTAGAAATTTGGAATAAAAATAAATCGTGTCCATGAATGTCTGAGTCTAGTGTCTTTCTTAATGATTATAGAATACCTCAGACAGATCCCCTCTACCTTGGGGTACATAAGTTAGTTTTTCCTTGCTGGAATATATTATGGCCAGCTCACTAATGGGTTTTTCAATTAATTCCACCAGCTACATATGCGCAATTGTTAAATCTTTCACCAGAAAATAAAACTGAGCATTCGTAGTCCGGTCTAGAGGAGCTGTGAAACATTTAATGGAACACTTAATTAGCGAGTAGGTCATTTTGGTTGCCTACATTCCAGCAAGTAAAAACGAATGAATTTAGACCTCTCAATTACAAGTAAATTTGAATTCCATCTAAAGGTGCCTAATAAAAAAATACTTTATTCTAATCTATGCTTATCTAATATTGGTTGCTTATATAAGTAAAATAAAATTTTTTCCTCTTAAGTAATTTATGTTTAAGAAAACTCTCCCAATATTTAAGGTATTTTTAAAATCGAATAAAAACAAAGTCTTGAATCATCTTTATAAACCTAATATTGACTTTAATTAATGGAATTTGTTTCAAGGCCAAAATTTCTCCATTAGAAAGAAAACTAAGTGGCAGGAAATGAAAAGAAATACACCAGTCGTTGACAGATCTTGCGTTTAATGAAGGCCCAAGCCCTATTACTTCTTATCAAGAGGGCGGGAGATAAAGAGTTTCCTTTGTGGTCTTCGGACACCACCACCACAATGACATAACATACAAAATTTCGCTTGTGATCTCAGCAATTTCCAACTGAAATCGCTCCTAAAGAGGATTACAAATTCAATAAAGTAGCACTTTCGTTTATTTCTCTCTTTTCGTTTTCATTCTTCCTTTCTCTCTCATGACTTATTCGAATATATATTTGTTGGAATTATTAAAAGAGAAAATTTATCTACATTAGGAGAATTATATTCTCTAATATCTCGCATTTAACTTTCATATAAAAAAAAAAAACTGCAATTAAAAAAATATTCACTAATATTCTTACAAAAAAAAAAAAAAATAAATTCACAAATAATATGATTAATAATTTTTTAAAAGTGTTGAAATATAAAATAACATTTTTCAGCGATTCATCCTGTGGCTTTCGTTTTCTTTTTTTTTTTTACAATTTCGATACAAAAATTTTAATCTGAACCGCAGCCTTGAGTTAAGGAGGATTATTTGTTAAGATGAAGCAATTGGACCGAATTTTATTTATAATACTATCTTGGGAAAAAATAAATTTTCCAGAAGAAAAATGGATTAGAATTGTGGGCTTAAGGTAGAAAGAGGCAATAAGAATAGATCAAAGCATGTGCACTGGTTTTTAGAAAAAAAAAGCTTTTATTTAAAATGGTCTTAAAAAATAACTTCTTGGATAAAATTGTCGAAATTTCTTACTAAAAAGCATGGCGCTCATTGAATGTTTTCTATTTTTTTTTCGGACAAATATTGTTTAATCTGATGAATAGAACAATTTTGTATAATAATATTATTTCACGAAAATTAATAGTTAAATAGATATTTTGATTTATCACATTTGAACTTCAAATGAAGTACCAATTTAAATTTTTATATCCTTTACTACAATATGTTAATATCTGAAATCAGTCTGAGTGCAGAATTTTTTCGGAAATGATTTTAAAAATTAACTACAAGATGTTAATCTCACACAGACGAAGTTAAATATTCGAGTTTAAAAAAGGGCAAAAGATTAATTATAACTGAAGAAACACTAATCTTTTTTATTCATTTAATACAATCTTTAGTCCCTCACTAATTTTTTTTTTTTCAAAATCATCATTAAAAATAATTTTAATATAAATCTTCCGTATTATATATTCAAAAGAAAATTTTGCAAATAAAATTGAATGAATGAGTTTAATAGAAACTAGTTTGAAGTATTTAATTATTTTTTCGAGCCAAAAAAAATAAGGATTTGCATATAAATCCATCATGTCTTTAGACTTTATCATAAATTAAACATTTTCTCTTCTTTAATAAACATAACATAATTTTTCATTTGCTTTATCTATTTTAATAAAGATATATCAAGTGTTTTATCAACATGTGATTATTTACGGCATTGGTATTTGAAATTTAGAAATAATATAGCCATCAAATGATTTTGCCCAAATGATTTTCTAACTGTTAATATAGAATGAACGAAGTTTTAAAAGATCAAATCATAAAATTGCTACGACTTTCCCTTCTCTTTTATATTCTTTGATTTTGGGTATGTGGCCAGAGAAGTTTAGGAAAGCGGCGGTACATTTAATAGAGTAGAATCCAATTAATATAAATAAATAAGGACTCGTGAATGTCAAATAAAATATTTTTTTTATTAATATTTATTTTTTTAATACAATTTCCAAAAAAAATTTAATTTATTGTAAACTTCAAATTGGATATGAAGTTAGTCACAAGCTGATTTTGACAATTCAGGGATGCCACACACATGACTCATACTTCGGCAAAATATTGATTGCGAATGTTTTCACAACGGGTTATACAAGTAATTAATAAAATCTACGTAAATCATATTAAAAAAGAAGCCACGGTTATAAAATTGTTCATTGATGATTTTGATTTTTAAAAATCGAAAATTTCATTTCTACCTTGTTGACTATAAAATATTAATTTTTCCACTCCATAATATTATAAATAGAATAGACAAGTCCTCGCTGCTCCTCTTTAGGAATTATGTGGCCCTTGGGCCCCTCGGGGGTTGGAGATGGACAGCTCTGCTCTCTAGAATTCAAAATTTAATCTTTAAAGTCCTTAACTATTTAGAAGGTGTTGGTGAATACAAAATAGTCTAATGCATCTCAATTTTAAATAAAGTCAACAATCATTCTTTATAAAAAGTAAAAACAAAAATAAGCCTAACGATATAAACTTTATTCACACCTTCTACTTGGTACTTTCTAAACGGATTATAAATAATGGAAACTTGATTATTCCACTTTTATACTGTAAACAATAAATTCCTTTTTTGATGAAAAAGCTAGGCTTACTGGGGGTTGTGGGAGTCTTTCCCTGAAGGTGACAAAATTAAGACCACAATTTCCGTTTGGAAAAATTTCGTTGGGATTTTTGTCTATGATATTTAAAGTTGGTAAAATTTGGTTTAATTAAAAAAAAAAAAAAAAATTGGTATTTTTGACGCTCTCATCCCTCTTCTCTAAAAACGTTTTAGCTACCCTCTTGAGTAAAATAAGCGAAAACAAATTATACAAAAGTTGAGTTTTTATCCTAAAGTAAGCATGTCAAACTCGCGGTCCATTGGCCAGATTCAAAGCAATTTTTGCGACCCTCAAAGAAAAGTAAATTTATTAGGAATGCTAAAATTAAAACCAGAATCCCATTTTTTGCCTCTATATATAGGCTTCTCAAAATTGTATCCTACCTGATTTAGGATTCTCTGATTATGGACTTCCTATTATTATCCCGTTCTGGCCCAATTTTTACTATTGACTCAGGAAAGGAACCCAGAGGGATAAGTTCCCAAAACCAAATAAAATTGCAAAATCCAACATTAAATTTCAATAAAACAAGGAATATTAATGAAAAAACTACAATGAGAACTTCTTGCAAAAAAAAAAATTCTAAACTCCATTCAAGAGAAAAATTTTATTCCTACCTCAAGCAAGAATCCTAGCTACTGAATTAGGTTACCTTAGAATGTTTGAAATTTATGGGTCTTTCTTTTAATAATTTCCACATAATACATTGATTAGCAAAAAATTTTTCGGTCCCTTTAAGATAGATATATCGAACTGGCCCGCGAAATCAAATGAGTTAGTCACTTGATATAGAAAGAGAGGAGTAAAGCCTAAATA
>JAAAKE020154370.1:0-12465 GCA_010014785.2 Anisolabis maritima
GAAACGTCGAGTTAATCTCAACAATCAACGCGGACCAACCCCGGAAAACATCATTCCACATATATATATATATATATATATATATAAAAGGAAATTATATAGCTATATTATTTGTTGTTTTATACAAATGATGAATATATTTAAAATTTCAAATGTATGGAAAAAAAAATGTTCCTCATCTTCTCAGTACTAAATTAGTTTGCTCTAACGTTAAAGATTATTATTTTCAAACGGGTTTAAAAATTATATAATTTAATTTTATTATTATTATTATTTCTTAGTGTTCCGTTAAAGTTTTTCCATCGTCAAATTTTTCCGAGTATTCAAAAATTTGAGGGTAGGAGCTATAACTAATTTTATTTAGGCGCTTAAGAATCTTTAAACCAGGAATAATTTAAATTACTAGAATTTATATTTTAAATTAATAATTTAACATGAGTGTTAAACTTTAATATTAACTTTAATGAAATTTTATGTTATATGAATTTGGCAGGCTTATATACGCTATATTAACATAAGCAAAGATGAAATGAGGCATTAATAAGGGAATGTTTGTTGTTGTTTTCATCGTTTAAGAATTTTGCATTTTATATGATAGTCTTGAATAAGAATTTTATGAAAAAATTTGGGAGAAAAAATATTAAAAATGATATTAAAATGGATCTGGATTAATTAAGTTTTTATTAGATCTGCTGGCTTAACTACCACCCTAGAGCGCCGAGGACCGCAACCCTTCAAAGACTCTCTCTTTGAGTTACAGATTTCTTAGATTTCCAAGTAGTTAGTTACCCCTTCTCTGGGTATTTCATGTGCGTAGACTCAACGGGTTTACATATAAATGAATTGATTTATGCAAGGCGATTCCCGAAGCCAGTAATGACGCGTAAGGCTCCCATTTTATGTAAGGAATGGTGAAATTAAAAACTTTCGCGTCATTTCGGTTCTCCTTGCCTGGAATTTATACATTTTTTTAAATTTAAGTCATTTTTATCTACAAGCTCTAGAACTCGACCAGAAAGTGAAAAGTTCTTGGTTCAAGACGCGTTCAACCTATTTTTTCAGTTAATAAAATACTTTTTTTAAACTCTTTTCGGCATCTCCGGCTATATAGATTTTTAAATTATATATATATATTATTATGATACGCATTATCCAAGCATATTTATTTATATCAAAGTTATTAAAGTATATTTTTAGTTTAAATATATAGAGGAACCTCTAAAATCGGATAGTAATGGCATGAATGAAATTGTTTTAAATCTTTTTCGGCTTCTGGAAACATTTAGACTCCGTTTCATTGCGAACTATTTCTTTAAACGCTTTATGTTGGTTAATTTGTCCTCCAAATATTGGACACCTCTAAACAACAGTCAATTTTAACGAGGGTGTCCAGTTTATAAAGCTTTTCATAATCCGATATAGTCTTATATTTTATTGGCATTTATGAAATATTTCTCACTTCTCACTTCGCTGCGGGAAATTTTTAATCCTATTATCCTTTTCAGGATTTCATTTGATGGCGAAAAAGCAATCTAATTATATCTCAGGATGGCAGAGATATTCCCAAATTAAGTTGATGAAAAGTGAGGAGTTCTGGGTTTGTGTCCCAGTCTTAGTAAAAAAAAATGATGTTCAATTCAAAGAGCATAGATTCGTTTGTTTTTTTCCTTGCAGGAGGGTAGGCATCCCAAATGACAATTTCACTAATGCATTTTTCGATTAATTGGACCTCAATTTTTTTTTTAGAGGCTCACAGCATTTGTTAAATCTCCCTAGAAATTAACAACTGTATGCGTGGTATCTCTGAAGCAATTAATGGAAAAATAAATTCATTAGCGATTTGGTTATTTGATCTGCCTACCTTCTGGCAAGTAAAATTTAATTTATGCACTTATGATATCTGTATAAAATTCGAAATCAAAATTATTATGATTACAATACTATGGGAGATGGTGAGTAAAAGGAAATTTTATACCACTTTCCATTGAATTAATATGCAATTTTATTATAATTAGAAGGAAGATTAAATAATAAAAGAAAAAGAAAGATTGAAAGTCACATGGTTGCATATCATTGGGCGCTTAAAAAGAGAGAGGATAGGATTAAAGAAAGGAGTAGGAGCTCCTCCTATTTTATATATTATATCAATTAAGACAACAAGAAGCCGGAAGGATTTTTATATTCATTCTAAGGATAAAGGAGAAAGAGAACTTCCGGCAAACAAACTAAACATCCGACTAAACTCCTTCAGCTTTTATAAAATGCTTTCTTTTACAAAGAATTATATATTCGTATCGTTAAAAATTCTTTTAAAAAAACTAATTAAAAGTGATGGAGAATCATTGTTCTGATTTTGGTGGAGAGATAATTTTATAATAATTTTTCATAATTTCAATCTGATATCTTTTGTGCATTGCCATTAAAAATTCTAAATTTTATGGGCGGTTTTCCTGTCAGATATATAAAATCAATAAATGAATTTAAACTTTAAACTTTCTAGGGGCATAGTAACACTGTATGTAAAAACAATTTAATATTGAATTTTATTTAAAATTTAAAAAATATATTTCAGCAAAAAATAGTTGTTTAAAAACTTTTTTTTTATTTTATTTTATTTTAACTAAAAGTCAAATGAGTCAAGTTGGATATTGTTTTTATAAATATAATAATATCCCTCCAGTTAAATTTTAAATTTTCATCATTTATTACCTATTTATTTGAATATCATATAACAAGAGGAGATTGGTCAGCGATTTTGTCCAACTTTCGGGAGAATGTAATATTCTGTATACCTAGCAGCTTATTTATTTATTTACACAAGAGGCCAATCCCAATTCACCGATCAATTACATCATAGAAATTGACAGCTCTATTCCTTGTGCCACGCCTACTTTCAACTCCTCTTCGCTCATATTCCATTGTATTACAGAGATTATGCATATTTCTTTTTCTCAGGAATGCCTGAGTAGTGCACTTTTACTGCTTTAAAATGCTTCGAGGAATACAGAATTCTCCCGAAATTTAGACAAAACGGTTGCCTCCCTTCATAGCCTTGTAAGCAGAATATAAGCGTAAATGTTATTTTCCGTATTAGTAACCTTATTTAAGAGAAATTGTGTGAAAAAATATAAATATAAAAATTTAGAGATGTTTTCTTCTTTGCTAGGTAGTTACTATTTTATAATAAATTTTCAAATTTTAAATTAAAAATAACCCGGAATGGCCTCAGTATTAGAAGGACAAATAAAATATTTAAATAAAAAACACAATCATGTATGTCCACTGAATATTAAAGCGATGCTATTGTCCTCACTTGTATTTGAGTCACATAATGAAGAAAAGATTAAATTAGACTAACTGAACTCAAACTGAATGTATGTATAATAAAAATAGGCGACGTAGTTGCTATACTTCCCCGGTAAAGAGAAGAGGGAACTAATAAGTTGTATTTTGACAGGTAACCCCCCCCCCCCCCTTTACAACACCGCACTTTTATAACACGGTTCGTAAATTGGGTTAAATCCTCATACAGCACGGCTTTATAGAAGTGTTTCACTTTAACACGGTTTGAGAAATTCCCGAACAACATAGAATATAATCAGGGATACATTTCTACAAAAAATCAATGTACAAAACTCTAGAAATATATTAGATTTCATAAAAGACATCATAAAGTAATAAATTTTGGGTTTCTTAATTAATTGGTAATTTATATATTTTATAAAAATTAGTAAAATTTATAATTATATTATTATATACCTTCTGGGCTCCCAGTTTATTTATCCGAGTACGAAGAGACACACCTCAAACCCAGCCGACCTCTGGCCGTAGCCATCTATCAGCACCCCATGAAGTTACTTTATTTCCTAACTCTAACTCTTCCTCCTGTTCCAATCCACGGTATATTTGTTTACATTAAATAGTTTTATTTAATGAAAAAATCCCTCCTGCCCGGGATGCGATCTCCTATTCAGGAGAGCAATCCCCTACCGATTGCTCCACAGAGCCCTTTCTAATTATAATTCCCTAATTAATATATGTAAGAAATTAATCCTTATATAGGGATATATGGGTTTTTCTAATATTTGGAACCTAATATTCTTATTATTTCGTTTTGGAATCGTATAGGCAGAATCAGCAATAAACAGCTTTTGGATGTTCAATAAAAATTCAAAATTGAGACGTTTCCACTAGCTCATCTTCAGTCCATATATTGATAGTTGTATTTATGCCCAAAGTTTGTAAGGGAATATATATAACAATGTATACATATATAAGTGACAATGAAATAAGTTTATGAGTCTCATTCCGGTGTGAGATGAGTACATCACGATTGAGATTGTACCATGAACTTATACATTGTTATATATATATTCCCATACAAACTTTGGGCATTAATACAACTATCAAATTGGACTGAAGATGAGCCTAGTGGAAACGTCTCAATTTTGAATTTTTATTGAACATCCCCAAGCGGCTCCCCTAATATAAAAATTATTAATAATGTGATGGGTCAGCTCACTCGGTTATGGAATAAGAAAATGCGATCTAATTTGGAATAGAAATTCTATACTCAAGTGAATATATAATTAAAATAAATTTTTTTTTAGAGATTCTTTTATTAAATAATTAGTTTTTTTAGAAGGTTTTTCTTCTTCCCTTAAAAATGCTTACCTGCTTGGGGCCCATTTTGAGTAAGATAGCGGATTACAACATTCCAGGCACGGAAATGCTTTTTGGAAAAAGCACTCTCATTAGACCCGAATGGAGTAGTGGGGATGGTGATGGGATGGGGAGTGCTTCTCAAATACAAAGGCATCCAACCGCCCCCGCAGGGAAGCATTGATAAGAGCCCCTAGCGTAAACAACGCCCTTTTCCATTCCATTCATCAAAGGGAAACAAAGTATTTTCCAATTTTAAAATTTATATAAATATAATTTTTTTTTTTTAAGAAATAATAAATAAGAAAAAAAAATATTGAATTTAAATTTAATAAAGGGAAGAAAAATAAGTAATTATTTAATGAAAAAAAAAAGAAGGGAAGGGATTAATTAATTTACTCCACAGGTTGTTCCTGTGACGTGTGCAACAAAAGTAAACAGTTTTATAATCAAACAAGCTATAAGGAATAAAAAAATCTCCTTTTTTTTTTACTTATACCATCTTTTAAAGGGCTTTATTAAATTTTAAAATCCTATTCTATCTAGTTAAAATATCTGACAAATTATTGTGTCAGGAATTGATACTTGTGGTAAGTCCGGGGAGTAATTCTTATGGGGTAGGTTTCTGTTTCAGCCAACACTTAGAATATAATTTTTGCCATCTGCCAAGGGTTAAGAGCCTAACTGCTTTATCCCCTCAGTTAATACTGTGGTAAAAAAGAATATTTTATAAATCCCCAGAGTTTTAAATTTAATCTGTAAATTAGATAGTGTTTTTTTGAGGCGGGGAGGAATTTATAGGAAAATTTAACGTCATGGGGTAAATAAATACATTCACTTTTGTTTGCTGGATGGTATGCAGCCCAAATGAACAATTCACTAATGAATTTTTCTATTAATTATCAGATAATTTGGATATTTTATCTCCTAATTCTTGTTCATTTTAGTTTGCTTTAAAACCCGATTGGTGATATATAGTAATTGCAATTTTTTTGAGTTCGACATTTCAATATATCTCCATGAATCAAAAAAAAATTGTCTTTGCCATCTGTGGTCGAACATCTTAGACGGATTAAAAAGAAATTTTATATAAAAGCTTGTATTCATGAACCAAAACCAACCGAAATGATGATACTTCATTTTAAGTTCAAACATAAAAAAACCAAAATATCTCTTTAAGTATTAACTTTAAAGAAATAATACCCATATACACAAATATTTTATTTATCATTTTGAACAGCTCTTGTAAGAAAAAAAAAAATTTGTAATTTTTAATCTTTAGAGCCTTTTAATTAGGCGAAACTAATTTTTGGTCTCGAAATGAAGTGTAATTTAGATTTGGCCTCAGTGTTATAGAAAAGACTTGTGTCATTCTTGCCACCTATATCTTTTCATTTAAATTGTAAAGATAGCTAGCTAGTTATTTAGAAATTATATAGAAGAGCTACTAATTTATTTTTTGAGATAAAATTTTTAAATCGACCTTCCTGAATGTTATTTTTCTAATTTTTTAAAATTTGTGAAATGATATTTTATTCTATTTTAAAATAGCTTAGAAAAATTCTTTTAGATTCCTGATAACAATCAAAAAAAAAAAAAAATCTTTAAAAATATCAAGAGTTGGCAACTAAGTCTTTAATCCTGGAACATTTAAAAATAAATAGCAATGCAGATTCAAAAAAGATAAGCAGAAATAAAATATCAAATTATAATTATAATTTCATTAAAATTTTCAATTTCAACAGTTGACAAGAAAATAAATATCTTTTCAGGTTTTCGTATTAATTGAATTGCTGAATTGTCCTTTAAATTTTGTCGTTTTGGCATCTCAGGCCATTTAAACATTTAGAATATAATTTTATATTAAAAACTGATATTTGGGTTAAATGATAATTACGTCCTTTCAAAGTTTTTTTTTTTTTTTGTGGGTTTTCTTATTTTTGTTTAATTATTATCCCCCCCCCCCCCCCCCCCGATCCCTTTACTTGAAATAGTCTCTTGTATTGTTGACATTATAAACATTTCATCTAAAGAGAGAGGAAATTCCAGATTAATGGATTTAAATATTTATAGATAACGAGTTATCATATTAAATTAAATAGACCGCAAAGTCAAAGAATATAAGGTTCATGATGGTAGTTTTTTAATTGGTTTCTTGTTTTATCAAATCAAAATATGAATACAATTTCAGACGTGGGTGGCGATCATATCCATGACCCTTAATAAATGTTCATTTTTATGTTTCAATAATTAAAAAAAAAAAAAACATTTGATGTCTCTTCTTAATAAAATTCTTGAAATGAGATTAGATATTTAAGTTAATTATAAGATATTAAAAAAAAAAATTTTTTTTTTTTTTTAAAGAAAATCTTTTTTCTCAACTTCTTAGATTCATTTTGGAAATTATAAATAAATAACTTATATAATAAGCTAATAAGCTTAGGGCCCAGGACTGAACCCAAGGTTTTTTTTAAATTCTTATGTTCGCTTCTTAAGCGTATTTAGATTTAGATAACAAAGTAATGAAATGAAATAATCAGAGGATGGGCTCAAATATTTCTTATTAGGCTCATTAACGGAGCTGGTGTGAAATTACAAATGGGTTAAGAGAAAAATTTAGGAGCGTTTTTCACCAGATTTTATATAAAGTAGTACTAAATTTAAAATGAGATTAGTTTCTCTTTTTGTATTATAAATAGGTCTAACTTTCTTAAAAATTATATTATATATTTATATATTATTTACCTCTGCTATTTTGTCTCTAAATTTCTACTCTGATGAATAATACAGAATGACCCATAAATCACCCACTTAAAAATTAAATAAATTTTTTATTTATTAATTGGTATCATTTACGTCACATTATTTTGTCGCGAGGCATTAAATATTCTCTCTCAATGAAACAATATTCAAAATTCGTTAAAATAATTTCAATTTTTTGTTTATCTATCATAATTATTATTTTTGTTAATTTTAAGTTTTATAATAGTCTTTTTAAATGATTTTAAAAATAATTATAAAAAATATTCTTAGTTAATAATTCAAATTATTTGGAATTTTTTCATTTTGTTGGCATCGAAGTTTATTTGGTGGGATACATCCCCGCGGTGATGTAGAGACATCATTTTTGAATAAAGTTTTGTTGTAAAGGGATGCAAATAGATATTGGATTTTTTTTTACATCTGAGGCTATATAGACTTGAAATGATATACAATATATTTATTACGATACATGTAATCCAATCCAATTTATTTTGGTATCCAATTAATTTAAATAAATTTTCATCTGACTACATGGGATCCGAACCCAGACCCCTTGGCTTTTAAGGTTTATCAATATGACAATGTCCTCTCGCCCAAGGAAGGAGGGGGAGATATTAGTTAACGAGATGAAAATTAATATTCAGGAGGAGTTTGAGAGAGAAAGTAATAGAAATAATTATTAAATATTAAAAAAAAAAATTTTACAAGAAAATCTCGCTGAAGGTTCAATATTAATTAATACAATTAAAAGTTCATTTAATAAATTTAAGAACAAGCACAAATATTTTTTTTTCGTCTCTGGAATGTTATTTTAAACGGAAAAAATTTAATGGATTTAATATTGAAAATAGATTTTTTTTATCCTTCTCTCTGTTCCTCCTATCTCAACTTTGGCTTCATTTTTTTTTATTTACTATCTTTTTGCAAAAAAAAAAAAAATATATATATCGAAAATTAGAAAAAGAAAGAAGTTAAAATAAACTAAAATAAACTTCGATGCCAACAAAATGAAAAAAAAATTCCAATAATTGGAATTAAAGAAATATTGAGTAAGAATTTTTTTTTTTTTAAATAATTTTTTAAATTTAAAAACTTTTAAGAAAACTCTTATAAAACTTTAAATTAACAAAAATAATAATTATGACAGGTGAACAAAAAATCTGGTGTGATAAATGCACATCACACAACTTTTTCTGACCTAAAGTAAGGAAAGCTGAGTGATGTGATGTCACACCAGATTTTAGGGTCGGACCCCCTAGGTAGACTTTCTTTAATTCATATCTTACTCCCGCCGTTCACCCGAAAAATTGCAAAAGACTACTACTATCAAAGTGGGTCCCTGGGGTGATTAAATACATTTCAAAGATCATCAAATAAGTAATTGATACATGAATTTTAATCAAAATCAAAATTTTAAGAAAATCGAAAAAAAAAAAAACTAAAAAAGTACATCAGTAAAGTACTATTATTCTTTGGCCGCTTTTAGTGAAAAGCTTCGCGTTGCATGCGACAAGGATAACTAGCTTAATATAAAATTTCAGCCTGGTAGGTTTTTGAGAAATCTTGTCCACGGGCAGACGGACAAACCGACGATTTTGCAAGAGTCATTTTTTAGACTCAGGGGGCCTTAAAACATTTATTTCTCTTGAAATCTCAAGATCGATTTTTTTGCGATCGCAATACGTTCTGATTATATATTTCATATATAGCTAAGAGAAAGTAAAAATCAAAGTTATTTTAATGAATTATTAAATTAAAATTATTTTATTAAAAAGAAAAAAATGTTTTTTGGATAAAAATTAGATAGATTAAAAATTTGTTGTGAAACACTCATATCATGAAGTGCATAAATTAGTTTTTTTTTTTTTTTTTTTAAGTCTTTCGGCATCTGAGGCCATTTAGACTCCGTCCTTATTTATTTCTATCAATTGGTAGCCAATATAATAGAAATAAATTTTTGTCTCTCAGGACGGGAAGCGAACCAGTGACCTTTGGTTTATAAGACGAAACCTCTACCTCTGCACCAAGGGACAGGGCATAAATTGGTTAGTTTGTTTGCTGGAAGGTACTAGACAACCTAAATGACAAACTGACTAATGGACTGTTCGATTAATCGCTCCAGAGCTCCTTTAGACCAGACCATACATGTTCAATTGTTAATTTTTCGATGATTTAACAACTGCGCATGCTTCGTTTACTCTCAAGAAGTAGTAGGGATCGAAATGGGGGTTGCCTACCTTCCAGCTTATAAAATCTGAGGAATTTATACATCTTTCTCTTTAGACTCCTCTAGTTGCATTAATGTTAAGAAATATGTTAAATAGGGGTAACAATAAAAAGAAAAAAATTCGTGAAGAAATAGTAGGGTGGTAATTAAATTTTTAACTGGTTTTAGGTAGTCGCCATTTAGACTATGATTTCTTTTTTAAAGTCTTTTTCGGCGTCGGAGGCCATTTAGGCTTCATCCTTATTTATTTATATTAATTGGTAGTCAATATAATATAAATAAAATTTTGTCGCTCAGGACAGGAAGCGAACCACTGACCTTTGGTACGTGAAGGCAGATCTCTAGCTCTGCACCAAGGGACAGGGCGCCATTTAGATTTCATCCATATTTAACGGTAACCCTATATAATTTAAAATAATTTTACCGCTTAGGACGAGAAGAGTACCTGTACGTTTTTGAGAATCTTGTCCATAGACAGACAAACAGAACATTTTGCAAAAGCCATTTTTTTTGACTTCCCTAGAGCCAGAGCTTTACCTCTATTCTAAGGGTTGGCTAATCTAAATAAAATCATATATGTGTATTTTTAATTAAGATAATTTTAATCTTATATTAATAATAAATTTGATGATAGAAAATAGAAACTGCGGGTTAACCAGAATGAAAATTTGAATATTAAGCAAAGAAAGGATTTCAGACAAAGAAAATTTTTTTATATATATATATATATTTATATTATTATGTTATTGTGTTATAGTAAATATTTCGGTGTCAGTGGCATGACAATCTCTAATTCATCACGGATCTTTGGCAAAACGTCAAATATTATTAGTATTCTGTTTCAGTAAAAGCAAATTTTATTTCTTTCCCCGAATACTACCTACAACGGCCATAATTATACTATACAGATTATAAAATTTGAACCTTATTCGATTGTTTGTCTTGGACTTAAGAGATGGTTATAAAAAAAAAGTCGTAAAGATAAAATGGGATCAAAATTTTATCCCGCAAATATTTTTCACACCATCTCACTATCCAAAATTAACTCATATTCGATTGAATTAATATAACGTTTTTGTCATGAAATAGCACAAGAAAATGGGAAATAATTAGAGGAAAACGGGAAATGTTTTAATTGTTTTAGTTTATAACTAAAATGAAAATCCTTAATTCTTCCCTCACCCTGGTTACCTAAAAAAAAGCGAAATTTTTGGATTTTTTTTTAGTTTTTCGCAAATAACTCCAAAACCATGCCTTAAAATGGCCTCTATTATATTCTTATAATTATAGAGCGTTAATTTCTGAATCCAATGGGAATTAAATTGCAAAAATTTTATTAAGAGAAATTGTTAAAATATAGATACCTATAATGTTTTAGGAGAAAATTTTTTCTTTTATACATTATTCACTAAACAGATAATGTTCCTAAAAAAATACACAATTTTTGACTCTTGAACCATTTCCCTCAACTGAAATTTAACAAATTGGTGCTAATTGATTTACAATTTAAACCTCAATAATTTTTACTTTCTCTTTCATATATATGTAATATATATATATATAGCATCTTAAAAAAAGTCGATGTCAAGATTTCAACGGAAATACATGTTTTGAGGTCCTCTGGCTCTCTTATGTTTGTGTTTGAACAAGATTTTTCAAAAACGAAAAAACCTTCGAAGGTGAAACTATTAATCGACTTCTTATTTCAACTCGGTACCTTCGTTGACTCGAAGTTTTTGAATAAAATCGGCCAATTACTAATACTTTACTCACGTACTTTTTTTTTTTAGGTTTCTTCGATTTTCTCACAATTCATTCTAAAGATTTTGATTAAAATTCATTAATAAATTATTTTTTAGATGATCTTTGAAATGTATTAACCCTTATCCATCCCCCCTCCCCCGCCCAAATAGTTCGGGGCGCACTTAACTGTAATCTTTTTAGTTTTTTCAATTTTCTCTTAAACTACTCTAATAATATTGATTTAATTAGAGGACAACTACCTAATGGGGGCCTGAGGCAAAATATTTGGCGTGACAGCACATTCATCTTTCCTTATATTAAGTAAGAGAAAGTGTGTGATGTGTTTTGGACGCACCAGATTTTTTAAATAGAGACCATTTTAATCGGACGCAGGGTTTTGGAAGTCTTTATGAAAAACTAAAAAAAAGTTCAAAAAAGAAACTCAGATTTTTCATATTTAAAGCGATTAAAACAATTTTCTCTAATTACTTCCGACCACGGCCGATTTGCAGCTAATTTTCTTGTGCTAGAAAAGGACGTATGAATATTTAAAACCTCCTTCTCTTTTAAATGCCTATCTTTTTAAATAAGTAATCGACTTCTTATCGACATCATTATCTTAAAACGTAGTCCTATTTATTTTACAAAGCTCGAAGGAGCCGATATTACCGTTATTTATTGCTATTTAATTTTTTTTAATTGAATTTTAAACCTGAATGGAATCCGAACACTCCAACTTTGAAAGAAAAAGTTTTATATTTTTAATTTTTTTTTTTTTTTTTGAGGATTTTTTAAAATTAATATTTGTATTTATTATTTTTTATTCAAAATTCAATTATTTATTTTTTTTTTAATTTCATAAAAATCATTTGTTTTCTTTTAATTTCGTATAGCGTTATAACTTTTTTTTTTCCTAATCAATATTTTCATTTAATTTATTAATTGCTTTTTATCTTTTTATTTTTCTTTTCTAAAATGTATTGTTATTAAAATTATTATTTTTTTCTTTCGGCAACTGAGGCCATATAATCTTGAAACGATATATATATATATTTATTGTAATTACGTAT
>JAAAKE020154381.1:0-12463 GCA_010014785.2 Anisolabis maritima
AGATTATCTTTGAAACGAATTAACTCTTATCCCCTCCAAAGTTGTTTAGGCTCACTTTACTGATGTACCTTTTTAGTTTTTGGTGAATCTCTTAGATCATTTCAACGATTTTGATTAAATTGGCTGTATATATAACAAATTAGATAATCTTTATGATTTATTATTCATTTTCCACCACAAATTAGAGTAGAGTCCTCAATTTAGAAGAAAAAAAGTTAAAAGTTAGGATCACTCTTTGCCATGGTAAATTATAAATATTTCAAAGTCCTATTTTTGATAATAAAGGAGATTTAATTCTCAATTTAATTTTTTTATAATTTTAAATATTTTCCTTGGGATACATTTGGAAAGAAAAAACCACTATTTTACTCTTGGAAACTGATATTCTACCATGAAAAACCATCCACACAAAAAACTGGGCTGAGAGCATATCACATTACTTTCTCTTGCCTAATCAGGTAAGAGAAAGTTGTGTGACGTGCTCTTAGTCACAACAATTTTTTTTATTGAATTCCCACTTGATTAAAAGATAAATGTTAAAAGAAAATTAAATTTATTAGCTGATCTTTCCTTAGAGGGATTTTATGATATTTCCTTTTTTTTTAATCTTAATTTTAGAAAGATGACATGTTATTTATAAGCAGATAATTTTTTTTATTTTTTATTTCAAAAATTAAGATTTAAGTAATTTTCGTAAGTTATTAAAGGAAATAAAAAAAAATGTGTGAGATAAGCTTGAAAAGAGGGAGATAATCGAGACTCATTTCTATAAAATGGTTCTTTTTTTGGGAATTCTTCCTTTAGAAAGGATTAAGTTAATTCTAATATCATAAGCATCTTTCTTTCTTTCCCTTTTAATTCATTCTATTGTTGTCTATAGGTGAGGGTAAATAGAATTCATAAAAAATAAAATTTAATAAAAAAAAAAGAATCTCACTCTGATGATGGTAGAAGAGACGGATCTAGAGAGTTAAGAGGATTTAAGCCCTCGGCTCGTCTCGTTGATTACGAATGATTTATACTACGGAACCAAAGCCAACGGACAAGAACTACGAAACTGATGACACGTCAACCGAGAAATCTTGCTTCTCGTATTTTGTTATCAAGCATTCTGTCTGCATTGGTGCGACTGATGAATTGAAATGCTGATTCAACGCCTTGGGTAGCCTGGGGTAATCTCTATTTCTACCCCCATCATGTCCAGACAACCCTTTGTCTTGTAGAGTGGTCTCTGGACCACTCAATTAGAGTGCCAAGTATCATTCTGACATTTGCTTGACTTCTCTGTTGACATTTCTAAAGGGGCGAGAGAGAGTGCTCTTCGAATCGAGGAAATCACAAGCAACGGGCCTGAAGCAAACATATAAATTAAAAAAATTCTACTAAAAAATGTGGTTAGGACATAATAACCCAGAGAATAAAATTATAAGAAATTCCATGAGATGAAGAGGGAATAGGCAGCCAAATAAAAGTCTCTCTAGTCCCTTGAAAAAACGAAACGTTTCGGAGGAAATTTATTTATTTAAAAGAAACTTCGACTGAATCTTAATATATTCATGACTATGTATTCTTTACCTACATTAATATAATACAAAGTCATGAATTATGTATGCACCTACAGACTCTACTCTCTTCTAAAAGAAACTTTGACTGAAGATGGATAAATAAATTTTATCCGTAACGTCTTGATTTTTCAAAGGACTAGAGAGACTTTTTTTGGATCTCTGCGTTTATTTCTCCTTCACCTCAACACTAAATACAGCCATTAATAAATATTCAAACATTAAAAAATTATTTATTATTTTTTGGAAAAATTTTTGAATTCATGAAAAAATTTTCTTTGATAAAAGTTATAAAGATAACATACTACATAATTTTTACTTGGAGTTTTTCCTCTAAATTGAATAATTATTAAAATAAGTGAAAAAAAAATGGAAAATTCAATTATAATGGTAGGAAATCGTTAGAGAGGATAAGTAGTCTTGATTTTTGTTTTGGAGGAGGGGGAGAAGCCCAGCTAAGCTTGGGGGGAAGGGGAAATTAAAATTTTTTATTGTATGGCCTTTAGATTTGGTTTTTCTTAATTTACCAAAAGTGATTCTTATTAGAATCCCAGTTAAACCTATAGTTTTTTCATGTCTTTGTTAAATATTAAATGTATGTTGTTTTTTGTAATTTTTTCAGCTTTGGAAGAGGGATTGTAGAGACGCCTCTCCCCCACTCTGATTGAGCCTCTGGAAAGGATGATTTTTGAAAACGTAAATTTTTGTTTTTTCTCTTTCTCTTTAAGTTTTCTCTCTGCTTTAGTGTTTCTCTCTGTGGAAGGACTTGAAAGAATTTGGCAGTAAAAGAAAATGCATGAAATGGCAGCTCCGCGGGTTTGGGAATGTTATATGCCAGGAAAGCGGCGAGGGCAGAAAGATATGAGTCTCCTCGGACTTAAAAGAGTACCTGGGATGCTTTCAGATAAGAAGTGATATCGCTAAGTTTAACCCTTTAAGACCACAGCGTTAGATTGGGTAAAGTGGCAAAGAGGAAGTGGCACAACCCCAGATTGTGAGACTAATTTGAGGAGTGAAAAAAAATGCATTTGAGAGTGATGAGTTGTGAATTCTACGCGAAAAAAAAACTGGGGACCTCTGTTCCTGACATAGAATATAAATAACAAAGGTAAAAATTAAAACTAATGTATATATTACCTTTTATATTTCGGGATTGCACTAAAATAATGCTGCTGACGCTTCTATCGTAAAGTTTGACATTTTTGATGATATACGTACTCAAAAAGTATTGACATACGAACGCTCTTTGTGTATTTTACAATTAATTGAAATCATCTCGGCTAAAAATCGTGAACATTTTCGAGCGATTATTTTTTACTACTTTAGACCTGGATTAACCAAACCCGATGAACTTAATCCGACTTTTGGCGAAGAAGCATCTTCAAGGACTACTGTTTATCGATGGTTTGCCGACTTCAATCGTGGCCGTAGTTCGGTTAAGGACGAATTTCGTGAAGGTCGTCCAAAATTGGTTGTTGTTCTGGAAAACATTGATGCTGTGCGTGAACTGATACTACAAGAACGTCATGTAACTTATCGGACATTAGTGGGACCAGCATACATTCAATATTGCATAAAGAATTTGTTTTTGATCTCAAATCCCGAAATATAAAAGGCAACCCTTGTATAATAATAGTATTTATAATTACCAGACCTCTTCTCACTCATATTTATCACAACTGAAGTTGTGGATACTCAAATTATTAAATTAAGTTCGAGCAGAAGTTGGAGATTTTTGCCAAAAGGATTTGAATCTGTGCCTTCTTGAAATCAGCATTCCAAAATTCTTATTTTTAATCTCCGTCCTCATTTAGCATGGTAGTTATTTATAATTTACCTGTTGAGTAAAAAAGTTATTCTATATTGACTTAATAAATACAAACAGGATCCTCGAGAGAGAAGTAAGTAAGTCAGGGCTAACCTAAGGTTTATGAAGGGGAAGCTCTCGACGATTCTGTATACATGTGTTATATAGATAATAAACAAAAATTTAATTTTAGGAAATTTTATGCATTTTCATCAATTAAATTTTTAAATTTATCTAATTAGCCAAATTAAACATTTTGGGACTAACGAATTTTATATAAAAATGGGTTAGGTGAGAAGGGGTTTCATCTAAGGAAGGAACCTCCTCATCTATCATCTGGCTACACCTTTTTTTATTTTTATTCAAAAAATTTTATATTAATTTAATCTTTCCTAAGAAAATCTAAAAGAAAAGTTGCATTTATATTGGAAACTGAGGTGTAACTACGCAACTGCGATACTTACGTTTAATGCCATTATATGCTTCCTAGTTAACTATACAAAGACAACAATTTAACCTCAGCTGATAACAATGCATGTGCCTGGAGGCTAAATATATGAATTTGAAATTTGAAAATAATAACTCCAGGTGTTTTCCAAGGACTGTGCTCCCTTTGCAGAATGTATGGGAGTGGTAAATACTCCTGACACAAAAAGGAATTGAAGCTATTAATAAATATTGGGGATTTAAAGAGGTGGAGAGGGGCGGAGAAATTTTGCAGCCTATCTTTTTTTCCAAAAAAAAAATATAATTTTTGATTTGTAAAAATGTCGTCATTCTTATATAAAAAAATATGATTTTATAATAAAAATATATGTTTACCTCATTAAACTTGCAAGTCATTGCGAATGTTTTAGGTGATCAAATTTGATTTGATTATTTTAATAGAATAGGATCTCCCATAAATTCAGTAATTAAAATAAATAAAGCAAGAAATTACAAAACGCATAAATAAAAAATTTAGAAAATCTTTCTTTTTGGTTGCGAGATGGTTGGATGGCGTCATAGGCAATATCACAAAAAAATTTTAATTATACCTTTTGTTTTTTTAAAAAAACTATAAAATGAATATTTTGAAAAAAATTTTATTATGATTTTTTTTATAGCGGTAATTAAATAAATAACATATTTTTGAGATGCATTTCAGAAACTTTTATTAACAGGTTAAAATTTTGCTAATCAAATGTTGGCAACACCCAACTAAATGAAAACGGATAATAATTAATACGAAATTCAAATTAAATTTCATAAGTTTATATTATTTTATCCAATTAATTTAAATTAATATGAGAAAATAGAATTTGTCGTATAGCCTATATAATTTATATAGTATCTAAATGACTTCTTTTGCAGAAAGACTAAAATAAATATATACCCTCTGTATATTTGTATTTCAAAAAAATTAATAAAAATATGTCCAATTATGTGCTTCCATTGTAAGAGATTTGCTATTTGCCCATTCCCTCCTTCCTAGGCTTAAAAAAAAGTTGTGATATATATATTCTGATATATGTACAGAAAATTGACCCAAAAATATAAATAAAAACTGTATCTAATTATTTTTATTTAAGCTTTCTTTTTTTTTTTTATTTAGCCATTGGCCTTTGCTTTGGTCATAGGTGTATAAATGATACAAAAAATAAATACATAAACAAAATTGTGTAAAACATACAAAATATACATATATAAACAAATTACACTACAAATTTAAGCTTTCTAATTTTAAAATTAAATGGAATTATTTTAAATAATAAATATATTTCGAATATTTCATTTTTGAATTTAGTCAAAAAGGGTTAAGACAATATTTTCAACTTACCTGACATCTCTTGTCTTGAAAATTAAGCAAATTTTAGTGCATCTTTTTCGAAAAATATAGAACTTCCTAAATATAAAATTTATTAATATATATACATATATATAAAAATTGCCTTTTTTTAAAATTGGAATAATTACCTACCACTTAGGATAGGTTAAAGAGAAAATTGTTTAATTTACCTTTATTTAATTCTATTTGAAAATTAGTTACCAGAAACGTTGTAAGGTAGCAGCACTCCATGGAGCGTTTTATTGTTGATTTATTTGTTAAGTGTTTTCTTATCATGTGCTGCCATCGTAGAGATCGACTTGAAACTTAATCCAGAATATAGTACAAATATTGTTTGAATTAAAAAGTTTTTTTTAACTCTCTTCAGCATTTGAAGCCATACACAATATATTTATTACGATACTTGTTATCCAGGCCTATTTATTTATATTACTTATTAACCAATTGATTTAAATAAATTTTCATCGGGTTGCCTGGGATACGAACCCACATCGCTTGGCGGTTGGATGTTAAGGTTATCAATATTGGCAAAGTCAATATGTTTAACCTCTCGTCCACGGGGAGGGGGATTAAAAAATTGAATAATTTATTCTTAGTATTCTATAGGGTGCTGCCATCTTCTGAATAATTTTAAAAAGATAATTTTTAAGTTAATATTAAAAAATATTCTTTTTATTTGATTTTTAAAGATTAATCAATTAAAAATTATTAAATATAAATAACTTTTAATTAAATAACTAATTGAAAAATAATTTTATTTTAAATATTTGATCAAGCAGTGCTGCAGTCTAGTGAAGTTTACAGTGAACTACAAATTGAGGTTTTGAAATTTTTAATGAAAAATTGTCATTAAAACTGTCTAATTAATTTAAAATTTTTACATTAAAATGTATTGATATTAAAATTTTTATAATTTTATTAAAATATTTAGTAATAATATTCAGTTCATATAAAACAAAAAGGTTTGAAAATTAATATTTTTTTAATAACTTCCAAATTGATTAATTCCTATTTGAAAATAACCTATAAAAAATTATTATTTTATTTAATTTTACCTTTATTCTCTTTTAACTATAAACTTATTTTATTTATTTTTTACAAAATAAATTAATGAATTATAAATATATATTGTTGCTATTATTAAATCAAATAGCAAAGAGTGTTAAAACTTTGGCCAATTTATTTAATTCTTCTGGCTTATACGATTTATAGTTTTGGTCTGATTAATAAATAATTAAAATTTTAACATTTTATATTCTATTCAAAAGAATTTCTAATAAAATTATATTTATTTATTTTTTTCGTTTGTCTCATTCTTGAAATCTTCCCCTAGGGAAGGTTCCAGTTTGCTACGCTTATTTACTCTAACAATTTCTACCCTTTATTTTTTTTAAATTTATTAAAGGTTAACTACAATCCCTTATAACATTAATTACATAGAGATACAATATAAATATTTAACTTTGTATAAAAACAATAATATTACAATAATATAGAAAAATACCCTTTAACTTAATAGTATTAATTTTTATTGTATTTTTTTTATAGATTTTTGAAAATTATACTTCTTGAAAAATATGGAAAATTGGATGCTTTAGAAGATAATAAGGAATTTTAATTTTTCTGTAAGCATTCTTATTTCAATTTTAATATTATATTTTAATGATAACTAATTTAGTAACCGTTTTATGTGGTAGTTGTTATTGTATCTAAATCTTTAAGAGATAAATAGCCACTATAGCAAGACAATGCAAAAATAAACTAAAAGATTTCCTCCACAAATCTTTATTTGGTGAAAACAACCTTAAAAAAAGGCTATTTACAAGTTTAAACAAGAAAAAAATGAATTGTAATATTTCTTCTTTTTCCATTTCAGTGGGAAGGAGGCTGACCACATGGATTTAAATATCTAATACTTTTTGTAAATGGAAATTTTGGAAGAGGATTAATAGTATACCTTTGCGTTTAATAATTCAGGTGAGATGAGAGAATACCTATTTTTATATAGCCCAAAATATCAAAATTCTTTAAACTTGTGTCTCGAGTAAGCAATTTTTGGCCATTTTCCATAATAATCAATTAATTTGAAAGGGACCATTTTTTCGTTTTATGTCTCTGAAATGGATGAAACGTGCATTAATTAGTGTATTAACTGGGATTGAATGTATTCAGTGTGATAGAGGAAGGGATGGTTTACACCACGCATTTTAAGCCAAAAAATTAGGTGGCACAATGCCTAATTGTATTAGGATTTCGAGTCAATCGCCGAACGAAATGGGAGCATTTTATAATTTCCTTACCTTTTTACTTTCTCCTACCTCTATATGTAAAATATATAATAGGTAAAGCATTATTTTAAATAGTAATAATATAATAAGAATATCCAAAAAAAAGGTATATTTAAATTTATTCTTACCATGTACATCTCCTAAATAAGATTATATAAATATATACTCATTCATCTTTTTTTTATAGTTGTTCTCATCATATATAAGAGCGAGGAAATATTACAAAAAGCCTTCTTTTGTTTATAACTTGATATATTATTTAAATGTTGAATATTTTTAAGTTGTAAACTTGGAAATAATTTTCTTTGTTCAGATATGGGCCGAAATAATAAGTTCGTGCTTAAATTCTGACTGGCGCCATCTCTGACACCTTTATCGCCCTCTCTGACAAGACGTTTTGACCGGGGCAATGACATCAGCCGGAAATTAAAGCCTCTCTGGCCCCCATGACAAACCGAAACCCCTTCGAATGTAGGAGCGAGGGAGATGGACGTTTGAAGACAAGTCTTCCTCATCCCTTCATCCCCGTAGGGGCACTCATCCCCGTCTAATTATTAAGCATACTCTATAACTGCGCACGTGACATTCATACCTAACACTTTTGGATTAACTTGAAGTTGCGTGGCGCAAAAGCTGACCAACAAAAAGGCAAATTAATGTCAACCAGAGTAAGACAACAACAAATTCAAACATAAATACTGACAATTTTACCTAATTTCAATTGACATCTTAAGAAATGAATAAAGAGGATTTGATATGATAAGTAAGCAAACTAGGGATTTTTGCCGCACGAACTAGCAGTCTTGTTTTTTTTTAAGAGTCATTTAGTGTTTAACAAATAAGTTTTTAATCTCAAACCCATCAGAACTCTTCTGAATTAATTTTTTAAATTAAAAAAAATAATCCCTTCCAATTTATTTGGGTGAAGTCCTGGTATGGTGAGTTATAATCTCTTAGTTTCAACCTCAAAATAAATAAATATACTTCCCTTTCAAATGTAAATGGACAACTTATTTCTTTGGTTTTGTCTTAATGGATAATTAGAATAATAATTAGAAGACCTACATGAAATCCAAAAAAAAAAAAATTTAATAACAGATAAAACAATGAATTTCATGTATTATTCATTATGATGAAACAAAATAAACAGTTTCCAATTACTTTTGAAGCGGATAATACGTTTCAAATCAATCTTATTAGTTTTATTAAGTTAACAGGTTCCTTCATTTATTTATATCTAGATATATTTATTTATAAAAAAAATAATATTTTATCTAGGCAATAAATTTATTCATTCATTAATCAAAAGGGTCAATTAATGAATATAAACTTTAAAGGTTTCTGACACTTTTCACTCAGATCAGAGACTAAAGTTATAAATTTGTTATTGGCTCATATTTATTCAATTCTCACGTGAAGCTCATCATCACAGAGTTTTAAATGAAAAATAAAATGTTTTAATTATTTTATTTTATTTTATTTTTTTTTTTTTCTTTGGACCCAGAGCATCTCATAGATATATTCATTTAATAAATACATTAAAACATTTCCTGTACTAAAAATAATAAAAATTACCTGAATTGAATGGTCAGTAATATATATGTAACATCAGTTTATTTAACCAAAAAAATAAATATATATTTTGTTTTAATGATATTCTTTGGAAAGAGGCATTTAGTTCCATATGACACATCATGGCGACCTCTTACCTCCCTAAAAGGAATATTCGCGATCTATTCTTTTAGTATAATTATTCTCTCAGTTTTCATTTATAAAATTTATTGTCTATTAATTTTCTTTTAACAACTTATTTTCTCTATAAACGGAAGAACTTCTGTTGGGAATAAATTTTTTATTCATTTGTTTTATCCCATTTTAAATTCCCTCTCGAAGTAGGTAATAAGAGAAGAGAAAATTTTCAGAGACAGGTGATTGGTGGTGACGCCAACAATTCAACCAATCAGAAGGCTGATTTTGTTTGACTCTTCACCAGCGTCCATATCCGAATGAGTTGCTCACTCAAGAGAGGAGAGAATTAGCAAGGAATTATCCACGCTCTCTTTCCTAATTAATATAACTAAATCCATTGAATCTTCACACCTCGTTTCATCTTAATCAGGTATTTATACATTCCATTTTACATTTTGTTTTATATAAATAGATTATATTTTGAATTTTTTATTATATAAAAGTTGATAACATAACGCGACAATAATTGAATTTGACCAACACTCGTAACAGCTTTGCGGCCATTTTAAAAAATTTCCAATAGTGATTATAAGGCTCCCTCATCCTTTTTTTCAATAAATATTTTTCAAATTATTTTTTGAAAATTAATTAATTTTTTTTATATAACCCATTATTATATTTTATATATTGATTCTGAATCCAATAGAATAAAATGTGTGAGCCGAGATATCAACAATTACTGTAAATTCATAATTATAACCAATAGCGAAGCCAGGTTGATTAAAAATCTTAAATTTCAGAAAATCTTTTCTTTTAATAAATTTTTTCAAGAACTAATTTTTCCTTTCAATTTTCCTTTTTTTATACTAGAATATCCCTTTTATTAATTTTTTTTTATATAATTATAAATTATTAAATTAAATTTTAATAATTCTGATGGAATGATATGCGATCCTTGTTTGTTTTATAGAATTCAAATGAGGCCAGATTTTTTTTCAAGTCTTTTTCGTCAAGTGAGGCCATTTAGACTCCGTCTTTATTTATTTAAATTAATTAGTAACCAATTAATTTAAATAAATTTTTGGATGGGAAGCAAACCACTTATCTTTGATACTTGAAGCAAGACCTTTACCCTCTGCACCAAGGAACAGAAGATTACAACCAATACTTAACATTAAATAAAAATAATTTTTTTTTATTTTCCTCTTTTTGTATTTCCTTTGTAATTTTTAGATTATTAATATTCATATTAAATTAGTATATATAGAGAATCCATTTTATATTCTGAAGAAATAATATCTTCCTTTCTATGATATGATAAAATTGGGTTCCAACTGAAGAAAACCATTAAAATATTAAAATGCTTGTAAATATGGCTGTGATGTAAACTTGAGAAGGTAGATGGGGATGGCAGCCAAACCCCCCCCCCTCCCAAGAAATATGACGTTTCGTCGGAAATTCTCCTTTTTCGACATTTTTATCATATCATAGAAATTTGGAAGGATTTTCTTTCACCATATTATTAATAACTGCTTCCTTTCTCTTTATCTACTAATTTTATATGAATATTAATAATCTAATATTACTTATTTAATTACGAATGAAATACAGAGAATTGAAGAAGAAAATAAAAATTTATTCTTTATCAAACAAAATTGGTTGTAATTTATCTTATTTTTTCCCGTCTTTCGTCTTGGTACTTGAGGAGAGACCTCTCTACTTCTGCTCTAGGGGCGCCTTCATCATTTGATTTCTACAAACAAATAAAGATCGATTATCATTCTATTCGTGTTATTAAAATTATATTTAATAATTTCTAATTTGATTATTTTGTAAAAATTCTCGTCCTGATGAAACGTGGAAAAAAATAACTTTTATTAAATTAATAAAAATTTTCATTTTGATTAACTGGAAGCATGCAGAATCCACAAATGAATCTTAAGTTCTTCTCACTTTATTTTTCACTTATATAGTTTTTTTTTTTTAATTTTCCAATACAAATTTTTAGTTCATCAGCCAGTTTATTTAATTCACTTTATTTTGTCTTGCCAAATTTCACCAGTTCATATTTGCTATAAGTTAACTTTTTTTTTTTACGTGAGTGGCTAAATTTTAGAAAGGCAAATGCGGGATGTTAAGTGCAGGATTACATCAATGTCAATGTTTTATCAAGTTATATATAAACGTTTTAGGGAATTTTAGAAATTATGTTGAGTCTCTTTAATCTATTGATTAATAAAATCTTCATTCATTTAAAAGAGGATGAAAAAAATTAGTTTTCAAGAATATTCACAAAATCATTTTAACACTCATTTAACTTTATAATATTAAGGCTTATTATGTATTATGATTTTTAAGAAGATGCCTGATGCTTTTCGGGTTAATAAATTTCTAATATAAAATTATCTCATAATCACGTGTTTATTTTATATATATTCATTCCTTAGGGGGTACTTTTAAATCTTTTAGAAAAAATAATTTAATACTAGATAAACCATATCCAGGTAAATGGAGTCTGTGGTTGACAGTGTGATTTTTATTAAAATAGTGTAAGAAATAAAGCAACATCAACTTTTGAATGCTAAAAGGTAAAAGATATAAAAAATTTTTTCAAACAAAAGTTTTCCAAGTAAAAAATAGAACAATTTTTTATATTATTTATTATAATTCACGATATATTTTAATTTTTCAGGTTTGATCTACAAATGAAGTTAAAAGATTCGAAAGTAATGCAACCTGACGTGTACCACTACGTAACAGGTAAAACAAACTAATTTTCAATATTCTCATTATAATGCATCCCCCTATATTTTATATCAATACAAATAAAAAAATATAATTTCAAGATAACTTTCCAAATTGTTATTGTTCGGATGCAACTAGTTAACACCCCAAAAGCACGGAGAGGGAGGATATCTTAGGTTCGACTCCCATGAGGCCTACACCCCGAAATCACCAAAAATACTCCAAATTTTTGTTTTTTATAATTTTATTTTTTTTCAAGCAGTTCAGCCGCAATTGTGTCTACAGTCACTACAACATACAAGTATATATTCTTTTTTTTTGGACTTTAGACTTCACTTTATGGAGATCCATCAAAATTTTTTAAAAAATTTTAAATTTTTTAACCTGTTATAAGAAATTTAAAAAAATGAAGAGGAAGGGGGATTAGATTGACCCTTTGCTTCAATTTTTATAGACACATATATATATATATATATATATATATATATATATGTGTGTAAAACTTTTAATTAATTTTTTTTATATATTTTAAAATATAGGATTC
>JAAAKE020154392.1:0-12463 GCA_010014785.2 Anisolabis maritima
GAGAATGTTCAAAAAAAAAAAAAAAAAAAATGAAATAATACTATACAGGCTTCAAATAAAACCTTAATTTCTTGCATAAATCATTAAAATAATAAATATCAAACAAATCACTTGCTAAAACAGCTAACCAGTAATAAATAAAAAAATAAAATAAAATAAAGATTTGTATTGCTAACAAATGTGTAAAAAATTCATAGAAAATTTTTGTTCCTTAGTGTATATAAAAAAAAAAAAACTAACAAACATTCAAAATTAGTATTAGACTCGAATATTGAACTTATCGAGCCTAAGTAGTTAGAAATATATACGTATATATACAACACAAAATGGAATGGATGAAAGAGAAATGCAAGAATGAGTTTTATAGATGTGGATGTTAAACTGAGTTTACAGAACATGCAAAAACACCGATATATACAGAAAATAGTTAAATAAATGTAAGTGACACTCTCCACACGCAGTCACTATGAGAGTAAGAAAAAATAATTAATTCGAAAAAAATATGATTATAATATAAATATGGAATATTTTGTATTCGTAGAGGTGGCTCTTACCACATTCTGGAAGTCAGAAGTAACGTCACAATCAGTTTTTCGGCAACAAAGAGATAAAACAACGAAATATTAAAGCTAAATCTACTGTTTGTCAAAAAATAAGCCATGACGAGTTAAAAATTTTATGATAGTTTATAAAAAAAAAAAAATAATAATAATAATAATAATAATAATAATAATTAAAAAATATGTATTAATATATCTATTTGTGCGAAAATGGAGTGTCCCTAGCTACTCGAGCAAAAACTATTTTTTATTATGATTTTTAATTATTAATACTGAGAAAAAATAATCTTTATTTTAGGGAATCGGATTCGCGTGCTTTGCTTTAATTAATTTAAATGACAAAAGTGCTCAACGCGTAAAATGACGTTATTTTCAATCATATTGATTTTTTTTTTGTTTTTTTTTTTTTCTAAATCATAATCGTAGAAGAAAAGAGAGAAAATAGAGAGAGAGAGAAAGAGAGAGAAAGTGAAAAAATACATAATAATAATAATAATAATAATAATAAGTGACGGCTACGGCTAGTCAAAAAATGTGAGCAAGCAACCAATTTTAGGTGAAGGCTGTGGGGGAGAGAGAATAGGGCGGGGGTAGATTCCAAAATTCCAATCTGGGCCAAAAGGGACTAAAAAAAAAAAATGATTATTTTGAAGCAAGAGACAAGGCGAGCGACTGGGGAAAAAAAAAATTTGATGGACGAGTTACAGGTGGAGAGGGAAGGCATCCGAACCGAGCAGAAGCATCTCTCGACTATTAACAAATTTTCACAGATTATTAGTATTGAACTTGTAATGAACAACACACAAAATAACAGTGGAGTGATTAATTTTAAGCTTGAAAATCGTTAAAAAAAGAAAAACTTTTTTTTTTCTTATTTTATGAAGCATATTTACAAATATCTAAAAGAAAAAAAAACCCTCGATTTATTATAAATAGATTTATTCTTTAATGGCGAACCGAACCGAAATCATATGTACTCTAATATAATTATAAGGCTAATTTTATGAAATGGGGTTTTCTAAATTTACCATACTTTTTTTTGTATATAAAAAACTCCATTTTATTAAAGAAATGTTAAATTTTATTAAGAATATTGAATATAAAGTATAGGGGAGGATAAGGCTTAGCTCAAATCAATCTAATTGGCAAGTATTAATCGAACTCTCAATAATGCCCATAGAGCCTTCTCTTGGGGAAGGAAACAGGAACCACTCCCATGAAAGTCACTCACCGGAGTAACCTGACACAAATAACTGAATAATATTATTGGAGACTAATAATCTAAATAAATAACTTATTAAGGCAAATATCAAATTTTGTGGAAGATGTAGGTTTATGGGATGGATATTTTTCTATCCAACAAATAAGCCTACATTTTCCACTAAATTAATATTGCAATTTTTCTATAAAATCATCCCTTGTTGGAAGAGGAGATATTCAGTATTGTGTCTGTTTAGAAATTGGAACTTACGTAGCCATCAATAGAGATCGATAGGATTATAATAACATACAGGGGCGTAGCTAAGACAGCAAAGGGTGTGCCAAGAAAATTTAATAATTTTAGAAAAATAAACATAATTTTAAGTTTCTTAATAAAAAATTCCATTAATTTTTTAAACGTTCTAACTTTTTATTAAAGAAAAAACAAATTTTGTCAACTAGAAAAATGGGGGAGGCTGCTGAGTTACTAAGGGATTTTAACTAACTTGCCCCTCCTCTCTCCAGCCCATGTTGATTTCTCAAAAAGATATTTTAATTATCCAGCCATCTTTAATAACATTAAAATAAATTTTATTCTATTTAAAAAAAATTATTCGTTAAAAATAATATAAAACGATTTATTTAATTTAAAATTTTATTTAATAATTAATTAATAAAAATTGCCATTTGTTTATAAAGAGAATGGAGTGACTTTTTTATTATACAAATATATGCATACGAAAATTTCGGTGAATCAACTAGCTAACTTTTACCAACAAAACGATTGAAAGAAACGAAGAACAAAACAACTGTAATAATAATAACTTTTTTTTCTTTCCTCTTGGCGTAAAAATTCTCCATCAAGAGAAGCCGTCAAACAAGATCAATCGTTCCTGACGGATTAGGAAGGAGCAAAAAAACACCTTGTGACTTTTTCCTATTGATAATTAAAAACATGATATGGAGCATCTATTTCTAGATTCCTCATAAAATAAAATAAAAGATGGATTTGATTATAAGGAAACATTTATATAACACACGCACACACCATTTTGTTTAACACCGTTCCATTTATAATTTAATTAAATATACGTATATTCCTTTTTACAATGGAATTTTATCTAATCATTCATTCTCATAAATATTTTTGGGAAAAATTTCTAAGAGTGGACATAAATTAATATGAGTATATTTTTAAAGGTTATATTTTAGAGATATTAAATATTCCTTTAATAAGATGAATATTAATTTTTTTTTTAATTAATGATATTTAATATGGGACCAACTATACTTATTGGAAAATAAAAATAAAATTTATTCTAATTTCTAGTATTAAAAAAAAAAAAAAAAAAAAAGGAGAATATTACAATATATTAATCTTTAAGGACGTTTTACTAGTGTTAACCAAAACAATCTTTTCTCCTCCTCTTTCTCATTCATTATAGCCTCAGAAATTATTTTATGTAACTTATTAGGAATTAAAAAAATAGTGATTTTGATAAATAAGTAAAATGAATTGAAAAAATAAATTTTTATATGAAAACAAGGCCTTATTTTTTATATGTATTAAAACAAAATTTAAGAAAAAATAAATAATGGAGAATATTTATTATTTAAAGAGACAAGACAGGAAAAACATTCGAAGTTTAAATAATATTGATAACTTTATATTCTTTGGTTGACTGCTCTGCAGTTCACTTCAGAATACCACATCCAAAAATACATTTAATATATTAAATTAACATTTCCTAACACCACAAGAGAAAGATAGGAAAGTTATTAATATTTCCCTTTCCTGATGAAGGCTAGAATATAAAACCGAAACACAGAATTTTCATTTGTTATTTTTTATTATTCCTTCCAAAGGCCGTAATCATCTTCCAAAGAATATTACTTTTGATAACACCTCCCTCTCCACAGGAATTAATATCTTAGGTTCATTCAATTCTATATAGGCTAAATAAAAATATTTTGACCCAGATTTTAAAAGTGAGATCTATAGACCTAAGGTCTGCTTAGCAATCACGGGTGAGATTTCTCCTACTAATCGAATTATTTACACAAGATTTTAGAAAAGATTTAAAAAATGTGCATTTCTAATCGTTTGCAAAGGAATAAATCTACTGCAGAGGGAATTACTAAATTACAATCCAAAGACTCTAATGAAATTGGAGAATTTGTAAAAAAAAAAAATATAATAAAAAAATAAAAAAAAAAAATAGGATAAATCATTAATTTTAGCCATATGCTAAAAAAGAGATTTATTTTTTACTTGGCATTCACAAGATATTAAAAAAAAAAATGAATTAAAAAAAAGTTTTAGCTATAAAATTTTATTTTTTCAATTTTAAAAGCTTTAACTATGGGCGGAATTAGAGAAAATCTTTAAAAAATTTCATCTCGTCTAAAACTAAAATTTCTAGCAGAAATATAATAATAATATTAGAATGCTTGAAAATTATTTTTAAAATTCAACTTCAAATCACCTGAACTTTAGAGTAAAAAAAAAAATAGAGTTAAAATTTTAATATTACTAACATGCATAATAGATTTGTGATAACGACAAAGATCCTATGTGAAATTGTTTTTTAGGAATCTTTTGTCGAAAATATACCTGCGGACCCCACTTGCAGTGTTTAGTGAACTGTGAAATCTCTGTGGGCAATTTACAAAAAGCTCAGTGAAAACCAAACTCTGTACAATTTTTTTTTTTTTTTGTATGAATGAGTTTCAATAAGAATCAATATTGGTTTTTAAGAAAGTAGATAGTTCTCATGTAAAGAAAAAAAATTTGGAGCCTTATTTAAAAATCTATAACCGGCAAAAACAGCGACTGCCTTTTATAAAATTTTTAGACTAAAAGAATTCGCATATTTTCCACGATTACATACCACGACCACCTGGCCAATAATTTGGTTTAATATATTTTGATTTATATTTGTTATGGATTTTTAAAATATGATTATTTATTAATTATAATTAGATTTATTAAAGACATTTATAAAAATAAAAAAGCGAAAGAGAAATAAATAAAGAAAAAAACAACACCGGGCTCATAAAGTTCAAAAAAATCTCAATGAAAGTAAAAAGTAATTTGGCAAAATGTTAAGATTATTCGATAAAAAAGAAAAAAGAAAATAGTCTAAGAGAAGCGAAAGGGTAAAGAAAGGCAGACGCGGGGTCGTCTTCTACTCAGACTTAGCTTATGTACAGAGAGAAAAATGTTTAGGTTTGGCTGCTAAAAGTTGCAAACATTTCCCATTAGCTAAATCAAACAAAAGCTTCTCTGAAACTTAAGCGCCTGTGATCCACTCAAATTGAAACTAATCGAGAAAAAAGTTCATAATTGGTCCTGAAAAGTTTAACTTTTGTTTTTACTAGAGGTGAATTAAAAATCAATATCCAAGTAATATCCTCTATTGACATTAATGAACTTAGAGTCTGATATTTATTGGAAAATTCATTTAATGCCTCAATAAGAACGTTGAATTTAAATTACGCGCCATTTCTTTTCTTGATGATTCAATTTTCTTTAAGGATATTGGCGGTATTGATTAAGATAAAAATTGCCCCACTTCTTTAAGTAAGTGTGAAGCCTACAATGAGCAAAGTGGGGAATTTTAGAGTTAATGTTTTCAATATTCACCTTTTGGTTTCCTACCTCGACTTCGCAGGTTGTTTATAATAATTAGTGGGCATCCTTACCTCTTCAGTCAAGTGTACATTTAAGACAGATAGCAACTACTCTAAATTTACTCTGCAACGAATTATCACATGACATTGAGTGTAGATAAATTGTAATTGTCCTTGTATTTCATATGGCATAGACGTGACGTCATTTCGAATGAGTAATATAAGGCAATTATTACAAAACTACTAGTCTCTGATAATATGCCCCCCTCCCCCCCCCCTTCAAAAGAAGAGATTAAATCTGGCGTACTTATTGGAACACCATTTAAAAACATATTCTATTACTTATTTTTAATTATAAATTCTTTTGAAAAAATATTTAGAGTTCGAATTATAAAGAAACCTTTTTATTTTAAATTTGTCAAAAAGAAGTAAATATTTCTTATATACGACGGCATCTTCAATCAAAAACATTTATTATTTTTTTTTTTTTTTGCAAAGAAGTTTAAGGGGCATTCAAATGAATGGATTTCAAATTAAAGAGAAAAATCTTATTCAAAGGAATGATAATTTTATTTCTTTTTTTATAAATGTTTTTTTTTTTTTTTTCTTCTAAAGTTATATAACTCAATAAAAGTAGAAAAATGAATTTTTAAAACTTGTAACATGAGATAGAAGTTAAATAATTAATTATTTTATCATTCCTTTGATATGAAAGACAAAAATAGAGAGGAGAATATTTTGCAATCGAGACAAGCGTTTTAAGGTCAGGTTAAAGAAACTTTTTCTGAATATTTAATTTAGGATGTGTGTGCAAATCTCTCCAAAAATTTTAAAAGAAATTAAGAAGCGTAAAATTGAGATTTTTCAAGTGACGTTTCGACGAAATCCAGAAATTACAGCAGACCTAAAGGGAAGAGGGAGAGATTTATTTCTGAAAGACCATTGGGTGGACACAGATTCAAATGGCGCTTACTAGCCAAAATGCAGCTACACACCTCTATTTTACTCTAAATAGTGCAAAGTGAAGGTACTAAACTCAAGTTCGGAATGTGTCAGTGTGTATGTGTGCCTGAAGAGAAAGAAAGTGAAAAAAGTTATAAAATACATGAGAACATCCAAAAACCAACATTGGTTCTCATATTACGGTCAATAGATGGGTTATTAAGGTTTTCTGCCAAGGACAGGAGTATAAAAAATAGTAAAAAATTTATTTTTGATTTATATAAAAATTTTTAAAAATAATTTTATTAATCAATTAACTCCTGGCTTAGCACTAAAATAGTTAAGGTTTTTGTATCATCATTTTTAACAACATCAATGAAAATATTTACAAAGATATTAATGATAATATAGTAAGTAACTTTTAAAAATCATATCAATCAATATATGCTATACAGCGATGAGGTGAAGAGGAAATAAGCCCAGGCAGCCAAAATAAAAGCCTCTATAGTCCCTTGAAATGCCTTTTCTTTCGGATAAAATTTATTCATCCATCATAAGTCAAAGTTTCTTTTGATATAAAGTTGAGTCCTTAGGTTATACATATGCTTAAATATATTCATTGACTATGTATTCAATTGTTAAAGATGAATCTGAATATATTTTTTTTTTCTCAGCGCTCTCCCATTAGAAAGTGTGACTCATGGAAGGATGAATAAATTTTATACGAAACGCCTCGGTTTTTATTTGGCTGCATGCGCCTATTTTCTCATCACCTCATCGTTGAATACAGCCATTAATATTCACACACAGCCTCCTCTTTAGTTTGGGGGAAGAGCAAAGCAAGAGACGGTTTTATCTAAATTTTGTTTGACCTTTTAATTTTGATCCTTTTTTTTTTCAAACAGAATTATCATTTAACAAACATTTATAAGTTGTTAAAATTTTAATATTATATAAAAAAGTAAAAAGAATCACACAAAGATAAAATATTTTATATTTTAACTATAGATTATTTTCATTCAAGTACTCGCCCGAAAAGAATATTTTCAATTCGTTAGGGAAAGAGTCCTAAAATGACCCCCATGGATCTTTTCCTATATCCTTCCAAGTTAGAAATATTATCAAATACATTAGGGTTATAATTTGATGAAACAGACATTGGTATCAAAAATTTTTTTAATTAAATGAAATTAAAAAAAATTAATCTATAATTAAAATATTATAAAATATTTTCTCTTTGTGTGATTATTTTTACTTTTTTATACAATATTAAAATTTTAACTTATTAAAGAAAATTTGAATAAAATATTTATAATAGAATAATATAAATATTCATTTTAAAAATATAATGAATATATTTAAAAGAAAATAAAATTTATCAATAAATATTTATCTTTTTTATGAATCATTCCAATAATTTAATATAGATATATTTTTTTTTTAGAAAGCTACTTAATTTTCGTAAAAGTGATTAAAAAAAAAAACTCGTATTTTAAAAGTAAAGTCTAAATGATGATACAATCAGTCCAAAAAGACTTAGCGAAACAAATAAAAGGATAGAATAGGATTGTCAAGTACAGATAAAATATAAAGGAGTAGATATATAGAAAAAGAGAAACACAGAGAGCAAAGGGGCGGGCGGTTTAGTGGGTACGTGTAGAAGGTGTGTTATCGATGTACGCCATGGCGCCAAGTGGGGTCCTCAGGTACTCACCGTGGGCATCATACTTACTGGAAAAGTTGCGGGTCGCGAGCATCGTGGTGAGAATAGCGCCCTGTTAGAGAAATATAATTCTTTTAGAAAAATAAAAAAAAAATGCATATACATAAAGTGTTTATAATAAGATAGAAAAAGTAAAATTGGTTTGTTTTTTTTTTTTTTGGAAAATACCACTATAATTATTTATTTAATTTTATCAACTTTTTTTTTTTTAGAAAAAAATAATTTCTTTATAAATAAAATTAAAAAGTTATATATTAAAAAATAAAAGCTCATTCAATATATATTTTATGGCATCGGAGACCATTTAGACAAATGCAATAATTCTATATATAATTGTGATGATAACTCTTCATCTCCATATTTATTAATTAATTAGCAAAAACAAAGGAAATGGGTTCGGATCCCAGGCAGTGCGATGAAAATTAATTTAAATCAATGAGATAAATAAATATGCATGGATAATTTTTATCGTTTATATGGCCTCAAATGCCGAAAAGGCACAAAAAGTGTAAGGAATCTTAAAAAATTTTTTCGGCTAGATATATTTTATTTATTTCTGACGTTTCAGGGGCTAAACATTATCCATCTTCAGGACAAAGATCGTCAAAATAAAGCACACCAGTCTTATATTGTATTATAAAATGCAATAGAAATTGTAGGAGGCGTGAGCTTTATTTTGAAGGCCTTTGTTCTGATGGTCAGCGGAATCAAATAAAAGATACTACAGTGAAAAATCATTAATTAGTGACGAATATAAATTAATTTTAAGTTTTGTTTTTATTTTTATAAACATTAATATATAAAATAAGAATCCAAATATGTTTATGAGGAATTTTTTTTATTATTATAAAGGTATTTTTATAAATTTGTAATTGTATTTTTCATTTAATCATGACGTCAAGGGATTATTAAATGGCCATTATAGTTTAAATAAATTTATTGCTCATGTCGGTCAGAAATCCACTGAATGATTATAAAGCTCTACAACGCCAATCAATATATTAGAATATGAAAATCTATAGGCAATTTTCAATCAATAATAAAATTATTCAGATTCAATTCGTAAAACCTGAAGGGGTATATTATTTTATTAAATATGAACAGCAACGTTAAGGAAAAGGCTAGAGGAATGGTTCCCTCCCCCCTTCTCCCAAAACCTAAGAAATTTCGAAAAAAAAAATGAAAATAAAAATATGAAAAAACGATGACAAATTACAAAAATGAAAACACAATATCAAACAAGAAATAAATAAAAAAAAAACTTTAAATCAACCCCATATAAAAATCTTGCCCGAGGAATTATATCAACTTAAATGTTAAGAAAAAAAATTATTAATTTAAGATACTTGAGTGTACGCGCAAAAACGTCTTTTCAAAATTTTCTAAAAACAATTTCTTAAAACCTCAAGTAGAATTTATAATTAAATATAAACAGTAAAAAAAAAAAAAAAAAAATTAGCGAGACAAAAAGCATATTTTGATATTTACGGGAGGTCAAATACCGTCCTGCCCTCATCAAATGACGCTTTTAGCCTAATCAGTTGAAATTAGTTTTCCCTAAAATTTTATCTCTCTGAATTAATTAGGTGTGCAATTCCTAAATTAAAATTTTTTATTATCCTCACATTTAATACTAATTAAAATAATATTAAATTGCGTTTTCATATACTTCACAGATGATTTTTAAAGTTTCAAATTTTTATAATCATTCAGTGGCGTTCTGAAGGTTTGACACAGACAGGGAAAAATAAATTGATTGATGATTACCTTAAGTTTGCGGCGCGCATTGAATTTCTTGAGACAGTCAACTGTCTCTTGCCTGTGGACCACTGAGGCCACGCGCTCGCGTTGCTGCAAAAAAGAAAGAAAAAGGATTAGACAACGTCATTAGGTTTTCCTCAAAAGGCTGAAGAAAAAAAGTTAATTTTTTTGACTTACGCAAATCCAAGGGTGCTTGAGCGCATCGCTCGCGGTAATCCGCTTTCCAGGATTTACCGTCAACATTTGGTTGATGAGGTTCTTTGCCTCTGGAGTGACTGTGTCCCATTCTGGAGAGGGGTACTATGCAAGAAAAAAATCAATAAAATATTCATCTATTTAGGATGAAAAGATCATTTACGATTGCTATCGAAAATAAATTACTAATCTGTTTTTTTAAAGATTTTGCACACAAAAAAACAGGTGTAGGTTTCCCGCCCTAAAGCTTAAACAAAGTGAGCCCTTTGTAATTGAGATGAGAAAACATTAATAAAAAATTTAGATAATATTTTGCAATTAGATGGATTTGAACCTGTGCTATTCAATAGTGAATGGGATACTAGAGTCCACTGCTTTAACTTAGTATATAATCCCCCTTATTACAAATATATAATATTGTTTCAAGGTCATTTGAATAATCTACCTTAGAGAAAAAAAGAATCCAATATTTATATAATTTTCCAACCATAATAGATAAACAGCAGAAAAAAAATCTTTAAAATTTTATAAAATAATCTATTTTGCAATTATTAAATAATTTTTTATTAAATTTGAGGCATGAGGCCTCTGAATATAAAAAAACATACTAAAGCAAATAAAAAATAAATAAACAAAATAAAAACAAATTCGAAAATAATATAATATAAAAAATATTACTAAGATGTTACTTTCTTAAATTAATTTTAAAATTATTATTATTTAATAAAAAAATAAAAACATACTAAAAAGGTCTCTAAAATGTCCAAAAATATTCTCCTGTTTTAATAAGTAATATTGTATAGGAAAACAAATATCCTAACATTGGAAAAATTACTTTGCGTCTCAAAATAAATTAGCCAACTCTAATTTTTTGTTTAGTAATAGATAATTAGTAAGCGTATATAAAAGTAAAAATCATAAAATTTTCATATAAGCTTGCTAATTTAAAACTAAATAAATAGAGTTGTTCAAATTATTTTGAAACCAACAGAATTTCAATCTGGAGAGTGTAAAACATTTAAAATATTATTTCTAATAGAAAGAGGAAGGACTTCAGCCATTTATTAGCGAAGTCCTTTCCTCAACATTCCGTTAATTTAATTATTTTTAAAAGAGACTCTAAAAATTATTATTCTTTTTATTCTAGAGATAAATGTTAGTAGGCTATGTAAGATTAAATTTTACATACATCATATGCTCCTGCTTTAATTTGTGCATATAACCTATGCTGGTCCTCGTCCCAAAAAGGTGGATAACCGACAAGAAGGATATATAAAATTACTCCTGCAACAGAAATTGTTCGAAAAAAAATTATTCAAAAAGAAATCATAATTTTATTTAATTATATAAACTTATCAAATACAAAAGGTCTTTTTTATTGAAGCTTTCCCTTTAATTTCACTGGAAAATATTTCTCTTGTCCTTAGGTCATAGGTTTTTTTAATATTGATCATCTTGATATATTAATTAAAATACTTTTTATTTTAATTTCAAATTAAAATTCTAGTATTTATTGTTCATCAATTTTGAAATTATTGTAAAGAAAATAATTTAATTCATTTGTTGTTTGGAAAAGATAAAGGCATTAATTCTGTACGCTTAATGAATCATGAAAACATAACGTGGCACAAAGATTTCACAAATTTCTAACTAGATTTAAGACAATTTCCATTTTCTGAGGTTTTAATTATCCAACTAACTAAACATGTTTGTTATTCTAAAAAATATTTCAAAATTATTATTAAAAAAAAAAAAAATCCTATTTTAAATCTATGCATATGTATTAGCAAAGAATATTATAACAAAATATGAATATTCAAGTAACGTCTTGCACATATATTTTAAGTTTCTTCTAAAAATTATTATATTAAAAAGAGTTCGCCTTGGAAAAAGATTGAGAGATCCACTTTTCAAATATTCTTTTGATCCTTACGACTTTTTTTCTTTTACACAATTTTTCACCAAGTGGAGAGAAAAAAAATTTATCCCTTTGTTTAGAGAGAGATAATATAAGGGATAATCACTTTAGTGACGTAATGCATGTGATCTTTATAAGGTATTTAGATATTCAGAGGAATCTCAATGTTAATAGACGTTGTCTCTCTAAATTTTAGAGATAGAATCTACCAGAGGAGAACTAATCTCATACACTATTTGAAAGTACATCATTAGAGAATAGAATCAAAATCTGGATAATATATTATTATATAAACATATGTATGTCAGTTTAGAAACAAATAAGTTACGTCATGAAATTAAATCAAGAATGTCTGTTTATCAATTATTTTATTTTTTTATTATTTATTTTATTAATTATTATTTAAATGTTAGTTATTTTTCTCAGAGACTTTATTTAACCCTTTTTTTTATACATAATTATATCTAATATGGTTTGATAATTTTTTCAACAAGACCATGCGATTAGCTTGTATCTTAACGTTCATTTAAC
>JAAAKE020154403.1:0-11583 GCA_010014785.2 Anisolabis maritima
TAATAGGTAAAAATAGAAAATTAATTAGTAAATTAAATAAAATACAAATTTAATTAGAAATATATTATAAAAGAAATGGACATTATTATGATCATCTCCCTGAGTTACCAGGCCCTAAGGGCCAGGAACTCCGCGAAATTTTATAAATATTTATTATTTATTCAATATAGCACAATAAGTATCAATACATACGAAGGTCCCGAGTTTTACAATCAAATTAATACTATGTATTAAAATCATCACAATCATTACTACCATCATGGACAACCCTCTCAGAGAGGCCCTATTTTTAATAGGAAGAATCACCAAGGAGCCTTTGGGTCTCCTCTGCTTTCCTTTCTTTAAACATATTATTTCATATTTACATCATTTGCTCTTTTTACTTATTATTATTTATTATAATACCATTTTTGTTTATCGATTTATTAATAAGGGCTGAGGGTTCGGTTCCCAGACAGTCCGATGAATTTAATTTATTTAAATCATTTGAATACTAATTGATGTAAATAAATATGTCTGGATCATTTGTATCGTAAATAATGTAATTGTGATTGTTTAAAAGTCTATATGGCCTCAGATGTCAAAAAGGCTAATAAAAAATTAATAATCCTGTATCCACTGTTATATAAATAATTAAGCTTTTACAACAACAAAGATGTCCACGTTTTCGTCTTGACTATACAGTCTTTTATTTATATCAATCATTTCATATAAATAACACCATGTTTAAAACTTCTTTTGTGTAATAATTAAATGCTATGATTTATTTGTTACTCGTCTGATTATTTCACATATTCTTATATCTTTTCTAAGTCCCCTTTTGAGCCTGATTTAAAGATATCGAACTTTCGACATTTAGGGAGCATTAGAAGTGCAGGTTCACGATTTAGATTTCACACTATCCTCAGACTCCTTTTTGTAGCTTCCATCATGAGAGACCAGAGCTCGGACTGCTTTTCTGTTTGATAAGATCACATCATGGAGGTCACCGTTTTAGATGAAAGCTATTATATTTCATGAGCTTTAGGTCTCCAAAGGATAAAATTAGTGACTTTAAAATTGATTAAAAATAAAAAATAAAACTTCACGATGAAATAGAAGGCTGTCTGCAAGTCAGAAATGTGTGAAAAGAGAGGAAGTCAGCATCTATCAAAATAAAACTCCCAAAATGTGAATCGTTTCAGCTTTAATTAAATAATGCCATCATCAGTCACTAGAGCTGAAATGAGCAAACAAATTAACAAATACAACTTTACAAAATCTACATAAAAACTGAATGACTTATAGTATAAAAAGCTCAAGGCGTTAAGCAATGATGACTTTTAGGTAGAGTTGTTATATATTTGTATGCATAATTATATATATATAAAATATAGAATGAACATAGGTCGGGATTTGCCCATTGGCGTGTATTATAATATTTATTTCAAAATAGAGTAAATAAATAAAAAATATTCGGAATTAACGAACTCTATGAGAAGATGGCATTATCTAATTATAGCCGTAATGTTTCACACTTCCTTTCCTTTCACAAATTTCTAAAAAACAGAACTTTGAATAAGATTCATAAAATATTTTATATAAATTTTAACGAAATTCAAGATTATGTTGGCTCGTGTTTCCCAAGTAAACGTTTACATTTAAAAAAAGTGATTTAATCAGACTCTTTGAAGTAGAGGAAAGAATCGTGTGAGCTTTTGAGTCGAAAATTGAAGATTTGTTTAAGATTAGAGGATTTTTTAAAAAGCAACCAAAAAGTTAACTAACCCATTTCAAGTGAGGAGCATATTCATTTAGTCTATAGCAATAAGAGACAAGGTTTGCAAATTCACATAAATAATAAATGTCTCTTATGAATTTTGACATGATTAGTCATAGTACATTCATGAGCAAATCGTTTGTTACAAATTTTACATTCATAAGGTTTCTCACCAGTATGAGTTCTATAATGGATTGTCAATACATGCTTTTTAGAAAATTGCTTTTCACATATTTCACATTTATAAGGCTTTTCGCCAGTGTGTATTCTAATATGGTTTGTTAAAACATAGTTGCTAGAAAATTGTTTATTACAAATTTCACATTCATATGGTTTCTCACCAGTGTGAGTTCTGAAATGTTTTGTTAAATGTGAATTGGTTGTGAAATCTCGATAACAAATTTCACATTTGTATGGTTTCTCGCCAGTGTGAATTCGCAGATGTTCTTTTAAATTGGATTTTTGGGTAAAGTCTTTGTTACAAATTGTGCAATTAAAAGGTTTCTCTCCGGTGTGAATTCTAAGATGTTTTAAAAGACCAGACTCTTGAGTGAAATTTTTAGTACAAATATGACATTTGTATGGCTTTTCGCCAGTGTGTGTTCTGATATGATTTGTTAAAACATAATTGCTGCAAAATTGTTTCTTACAAATTTCACATGCGTAAGGTTTCTCACCAGTGTGTATTCTGTGATGTGACGTCAAGTGTGATTTAGTAGTAAAGTTTTTATGACAAAGTTCACATTTAAATGGCTTTTTAACTTCATTAGGAGAAGAAAATGTTCCTTTTGAAATATTTTGTTTGTTTTTTGGGATTTTTAAGGATGATATAGTTTTATTTTTTCTTCTTTTTTTATATTTTCCTAAAATAAAAGTATATATTAGCATAGCTTTAGGATTTTTAACATTTTAAACATACGTGCTCTAATATAGGTGCTTTTCAAGAGACGGTAACGATTCAGTCAATACCTCGTTTAATAATAATGAGCGCAATCGAACCAGAATCTTCCGCTTCCGCTACTCGGTCAAAAGTGATGGATGGTTGTAGCCAAAAGGAGTCACATTATATTTGCACTGCCATCTAACGGGCTTAATTGTTACTAAAAATTGGTCTATTAATTAAAACCAAGAGTGAAAGTTTAAGTTTAAATTTTAAATAAATTTGTTTAAAATCAAAGATTACCAATTTGACTCTGGGTTAGTGCTGGAACTAAAAGACCCTGGTTCGAGCCCGATCTTTGCCTTTTTTTTTTTTGAGTAAATGGAATAATAAATTTCTAATTGTTGTTTTTTAAAATTCAGTTTATATATAAATGATCAATGAAATGTCTAATCAAATAATTAATTACCTTTTGGAATGATAATCTCAAATATTTCTTTATTTAAAAAATGAACATTTTTCTTGATGCATTTTTCACGATGTTTCGAAAGAAAAAATAAATTTATAAAATTGGTTTTGCATAAAACACAGGGAAAAACTGGACCTATAACAAAAATATTTAGATAAGAGAATTATGTATAGATCATCATAGGAATGAAAATTTGATTTTACATGACATTAAATTATTTTTAATAATCAGTATTTTTTTTTTGTAAATTAAGAGAAAATCTAAAATTCTATTTCAAAAAACAAAAAAATTTATATTATTTATTTAAAAATATTATATTATAAATATTTCAGAAGATCTGTCAAAAGATTATAGATAGAGAGATATGAATAATTTATTTACCGATATGAACTGGAAATTCGATATTAATATTAGAGGTTTGTGAATATTTATCTCCCTCCTTAAGTGACATGTTAGACAAATTATTATTTAATTAGTAATATTTATTTGTCAGATCTGTCAAAACTACAAGCGCCTCTGAAATTAGCTGGAAAAATATGCTTATTGCAACTTGCCGCCAAATTATGAACCGAATAAATATAATATACAAATTGAAAGATGTAATCCTTAATATTCTTTTATATAAGTATATAAACAGTAAAGAGTCTGTGAATAATATTTCATTTTATTTTAAAATATGCAATAAAAACATAACCTGTCAATATACTGTTATGATTTGCAAATTTAAATCTAAATTGAGTTAAAAATTGTGCAATAGATAAAATATAATACGAGGGTTGCCCTTTTATATTTCGAGATTGCGCTAAACTAGTGCTGCTATCTGACAACTGACGTTTCTATCGTAAAATTTGACATTTTTGATGGTTAAGTACTCAGAACGTATTGACATACAAGCGCTATTTGTGTAGTTTACAATAATATGAAATCATCTGGACTAAAAATGGAATTAAATCGTGAACATTTTCGAGCGATTATTTTTTACTAGCTAATTTTAGATGTAGATTAACTCAACAACAATGCATCGATGAACTTAATTCGACTTTTAGCGATGAAGCACCATCAAGGACTACTGTTTATCGATTGTTTGCCGACTTCAAAGGAAGCGTTAAAAGGACGAATTTCGTGAAGGTCGTCCAAAATCGTTTGTTGTTCCGAAATGCGCATGAACTGTTACTGCAAGATTGGTTGAGGTATCTCCTTGGGCATTAGTAGGACCAGCATACATTCAATATTGCATGAACAAATGATCTCAAATCCCGAAATATAAAAGTCAACCCTCGTATAATTCTTTAAAATATGATTTTTAATTTTATTTTGCTTTTATAGCAGAGGCCTATTTCATGATGAAACCATGTCATATTATAAAGAAATATTTTGCTGCTAAGGTTTAAAAATATACTCAAAATTATGGTCCTTGGGTTGCAAGTTTTATATCTGTCCGGATTACTCTTCTATTTGTTTTATAAAACCCCACATAGGAAAATCACACGGGGTTATGTCCCAGGACAGAAAAAAAATCTCGTGTAATAATAAAACTCCCTCTTACCTAAGGTAAGGAAATTTCTTTTTTTGGATGTGGAAGCATAAGGTCAGAAGGCTATTGGTCACTTGCTGTAACATTAAGATTAAAAAAAGCAAGTAAAAATAATTCTGGGCTGATGTTCACTTTGGGCGTCTTGGTTTCTTTATCTTCTAGAAATTAAGAATACTTTTCAACAAAAAAAAAATTTAACAATAAAATATATTTTTTATTTAAACAAATATTTATAAATAGAAATATATTAAATCACATATAATAATATTTTGTGATTTCAATAGCTTTATTGAAATAGAAATAAATAAAAATTATCAAACAAATGGCCTTGAAAGATATTAATATTCATAACGTATCATTTTAGAACACAGGCACTCAGATAAATTTAAATTGCCGTCCTCTCCAGAACGAGAAAGATTGGCTTTTGGCCTCTGATTATACACACAACTTTTCTGTCACTTTTTTGTTGTTTGTTGCTTGTTTTTAGGAATAAAGATTAAGAAATAAGTATATTTATATATTATTATAAAAAATTTGAGAGAAAAATTTTTATTAACGACATTGGTTTAAAATATAACCCTTAATGGTGACACACAAATGACATTCTGTATTTTGTTTAATCCCAACTTTGGATGCATGAAATCAAAAGTGTTTGAGAGCTTCTCTTAATGCAAAACCAGCCACCTCGCGAAGTGTTAAGAATCTTGAAGGAAGTGAAGGATTTCCGACCCTGCTGAATTGGATTTTCATTTTTGGCTTCTCCGCAGGCGGTAGTTCGAAGCTCTTAAAAATAACCTTCTGCAGTTGTTTGAAACCAAACCTCAAAAGTGGTAAAAAGCAACGATTAAAAAATTTCAGAACGTTGGTCACTTGTTTGTCAACATTAAGGGTTATATTTTAAAACACGATTGCTAATTAAGAAATTTTTCGGATACTGTAATAGATTTGAGATCTAGATTTTAAGACTAGAATATAAATAATATATTTTAATAAATAATATCTTTCAAATTTATTCTACCATGGGAAAATTGAAAATGTAAATTGAAAAAAAAAAAAAGATTTATTTAAAGAGATTTAAAAAAATCAAAAGAAAATTGTAATGTGTGTGTAATCTTCTATAGCTTTTTTATAAGGAAATGATTTAAAATGTATATTTTCGTGTATGAATTCGCTGATGTAGTGTCAATGCAGCTTTCTGTCTAAATAGTTTATTACAAACTTCACACTTGTATGGTTTCTCACCGGTGTGAATTCTCTCGTGTGTTGCCAATGCGGATTTTTGTGTAAAGTATCGTTCACAAATTTCACACTTGTATGGTTTCTCACCAGTGTGAACTCTCATATGGATTCCCATGTTCCCTCTAGTGTTAAATTCTCTGTTGCAAATTTCACATTTATATGGTTTTTCTCCAGTATGTAATCGAAGATGGATTCTCAAGGTACGATCATCTCTTAAATTTTTATCACAAATATGACATTTACAAGGTTTTTCATTGGTGTGAGTTTTTATATGTCGACTTAAACATGTGCCAAAAGAAAACTCTTTATTACATATTTCACATTTATATGGTTTTTCTCCAGAATGAACTCTAAAATGCGATCTCAAATTTGATCTTTCACGAAATTTTTTATTACAAATTTCACAATGGTAAGGTTTCTCATCACAGTGGATCTTGATTAGATGGTTTGTCAGTGTAACTTTTCGTGTAAAATGTTTGTTACAGATTTTACAAGCGAATTGTTTGCTTTCTTTGTTGATTTCTAAATGATTTTTTGCCAAAGAGGACAAAAAAATTTCTTTTCGGTTGACTAGATATTCCTTGGATCTTTTTCTTTTTTTCTCTCTTTTCTTTTGCAAATATTTTTCTAGGAAAAAAAAAAAAAAAAAGTTATAACCTATAATATTAAAGGTGAAGGAAAATTAAATGCTGACATTTCGGTTCCGAGTTAGATCTATCTTCATGGCTTGAAAAAAGTCTGTGTCGTTGACAAAGATATTTAATGTAATTTCTGCGCATATAATAAAGTTTATTAATTCTGATTTAAAATAAATAGAAGTTTATAAAGAGAATAAATAACAAACAATAATTAAACCCAAAGAGACTCAAACACCAATTGCACAAAATCCAGATGTAGAAGATATAGGGTTTTTTTTTTTTAAAGGTTAGTAAACAATAATGGATTTCCAAGATAAAAAACAAAAATGTTTTAGTTTACGATTTTTGCTAGGCCCACGAGTTAGACAACCCTGATCTAAAAGATTCACCCAAAAAACTCCCTTTTAGGCCTTTAGGCCTTTAGACGGAAAATTTCAAAAAATTCCTCTTATATAATTAAGTGAATATTCTTCCCAAAATTTCATTAATCATTTGTAATTCAAGGATTTAGGATCTACCAGTCAGGTGACTTTTATTTTATATTATATTAAGAATAAAACTTATAATTACCTTTAAGTACGTCGGATCCAAATTTCAATTTACTTAGAGAATAAACATTTTTCTCGATGCATTTTTTGAAATGTTTATTAAGAAAAAATAAATTTATAAAATTAGTTTGGCATAAAGAACAAGGAAAGACAGGACCTACGGATAAAAAGAAAATAAAAGTTAAGAAATGCAATAAGGTTCCAACCCATGTTACTTCTTTGGAAATAGATGGTTATTGTTATTTAGTAATAAAGCCAATTTCACGCGATAAAAATTATTCAAGAAGTAAAGTAAAGAGGCTATGAAGCAAAGAACCTCACATATTTGAGGGGGGATAGGTTCGGTTCCCAATTATCATGTCATTGGGTAAAGGATATAATTCAAAGATTTGAATAAAATGTTTATTACAATATAGTTACAAAAATGAAAAATACGCTTTGAAAGTTTTTATTAACCTAATAGAATATTTTATCTTTAATTAAAATCATTTTAGACTTAGAATAAGCAAATAATAAGTGTCAAATAAATAAGAGGTTATAAAAAATTAAAATTGAATTTACCAATGTGAATTGGAAATTTCATATCATTCTTGGAATCATCTGAAGAATTTTTCTCCTTAATTATTGACATTATGTAAAAATAATTAATTAAGAATATTTTTAAAGAAAATAAGAAAAGTTGACATTAAAAAAGTCAAGTGTGCAATAAATATATATATCTGCGCTTTGGGAGGTCGCAGCGCTTTCTGGTGGCCTGCAGCTAGAAAAAATCGAAAAAATATGGCGGAAAACTCAACAATTTAAAATAATTAATTTCAAATGCACTTATTGAATATATATCAAAAAATCAATAGCCATTAAAATCTTCTTACAAAATATCTATTTACAAATCTGTAAACGAGAATAATAAAAAAAAAAGGAAAATATTGAATTTATCAAGTTTTTATTTTATAATAAAAACATGAAATCAGACAATTAAATTAAAGGAGAAATCTAAAATGAATATGAATTTGAGGAAAATAAATAAACATGACAATTGATCATTTTAAATTTTCCATAATTAAAATCAAATTAAACGAAACAAATTAGGCCTGATCCCGTGAGAAACAATACCTGCAAGCTACGATGCTCTAATAAATAGAAAATAAAGCAATCTAATTTAAAATAAAAAAAAGATATAAAAGAAGGCTTAATTATTTTTAGATATAATTAGAAGTTGAGTTTATTTTATTTACATAACCATTGATAGAGTTCTTCTTAGAGTTTAAAATATTACAACAAAAAGAATAATTGTTAATTACATTCAAGTCCTGATGGTAAAAGTTACATATGAGTTAATATATATCTATTTCGAACAAATAGGTTGCAGTACTGCCCAACATAAAATTGAATACTATGATACTCTTATTAGTCTTTGCGCATATCATATATTAACTTTTTCCTTTAAAAATAATTTTATATATATATATATATATATATATATATATATATTCTACTTCTCTTGAATTTTGTGTAATTGGTGTTGGAGACCTTTTGAGTTTTTGTTTATAAACTTATTACGATTTATTTTAAATCTTACACTAACTTTCTTTTCAATTTTTACATGAATTAAATTAAATAAAAAAATTTGAATATCTTGAAATTTTAATTTTAATTGATTAACTTATAACTTGGACAGTTGTAGATATATCGATCCCATTCTGGCAAAAATCAGTCAAATTTTTGTTAAAGGCCTATACATAAATGGGTTAAAAATAACAAGGTGGAGAAAAGATTAACAATATTATATAATTATAGGAAATTAGATTATATATTCTATTATGATTTTTGCCGGAATGGGAACGAGAACACACTCACATGTACACCAAGAAAACATCATTTTTTAACTCAGAAGGCATTTTTCTGGTAAAAACTCCAATTTGAATACAATATTTCCTCATAATTATAAGGATAGGTAAAAGTAAAAATTAGTATAAGTGTATATATATATATATACTATACAATTTTTTTTATATATATATACTATACAATTTTTTTTATTAATAATAATATTTTGTATAAGGTTGGTTCAAAAAAGCTATGACCAAGAAATTATATATATGTATATATATATATATATATTTTTTTTTTCTTTAGTATTATTTCATTTATTGTTTTACTCCTCTTGTTTATACTAATATAGAAATCGTATTGGTTGGAAAGAAGGTCTCAAAAACAATTTAGGGATACCACAACGAGGTCGTTGCTTCACTGAGTCAGAAGTTAAACATGGTGAAAGATTCCGAAATGGGGGAGCGATCTCAAGAGAATCCAGTCGTGTATTCCATTTGTGTCCTACTTTTCATATCACAGACTTATCATCATCACTTATAATGGAATAATAATTCGTTTTGATTTCCTTTCCAACAAAAATGGCAATAAAACCATCTCTAGGGGAACATTACACATAGTAGGGTGCGTACGGTATTTGAGGACATTCATATATGTGGCTGTAATTTCTGAATAACAATTTTGTTTTTTTTTTTTTTCTTGTCATATCATCAATAAATTAACGCAAGAAATGAAGAGACATGCAGTTGCAGCGCTAAACACACTGATTTCAATATATAATAGCAATCTCCAGATTTCTCAATTGCGCCCGATTGATAAGGTTTTTTTGACGAAAAAAATTTAAACCAAGACCAAAAAAATCAATCGAAGAAACGACAGGTGGTTATACTCTCACATCCTTAATCCCCGTGTTTGTATGACTACATTACCCCAAATTTATGGCCACCTAGCTCCCCGGACCTTAATCCTCTGGATTATTAGGTATGGAGGCGTAGATGAGAGATGAAGACCAATAGACATCCCCATAATGCTACATCATCGTTATAACAACCACAATGATCAAAGATTATTTGATTCGGGCATGTAGTCGTTTCCGACCCCGGATTGAGTCTGTTATTGCCGCTAATGGGGATTTTTTTGAATCATTGTAGAGTCAATTGACGTTGTGTAAAATTTGCATGGAATTATAATAAAGTTTGCAAAAAATATGAACAAATTCGTTTTAATGTCAATTTGTCCTCAAATACCGTACGCATCCTATTTGTTTCACGAATGGTAATAAGCCATGCAAATAAAAGCTTGATTTTATTAGATATAAACAAAACAGACAATCATTTCTTATGAGAGGAAAGCAAATGTGAGATTGTTTTATTTTTGCTATTTAATTATAAGCAGTTAGTATTGATTGTGGATTAAAAACAATGTTTTTTTTTTTTTAATTTGAAAATTATTTAACGGCTTTTTTTTGTAATTTTCTTAATAATTTTTATTTTTCCCCCTACTATATATATGTACATATACTCATTTATCTAGGAGAGAATAATTAGTCCATATTTAAAACCCCTCCAGAAATGTTTACTTTCAAACAAAAAAATAAAAAATAAAATTGAGGTTTAAACAAAAATATAGGTGTATTTCGTTTATGTATACGGCATTCTTAAGGAGGCTACACACATTTCGGTAAACCTGAAAAGATGCACCTTTGAAACTTTATTCGGTAAAGTTTAGTCGAATGGATGGGCAAAACGCAGTAATACGATACTCTCCCTCTTTATTTCCCCTTTTCATCTTCATTTCATATTTAAATATATTAATTATCTATTTTAAGCTTTAAGAAAATATAAAATTTTATTTTGTTAATAAGAAATTCGATCACATTAGTCGAAATTTATTTTATATTATATTTGATAGGATTAATTAATAAAAGAATTACACATTTGTTTCGAGTACAATTATTTATTATTAATTTCTAATAGTAATCCCACTATCCCTAAAACATCAATTGAGGTTGAAACTGAACTGCCGACCAACAGGTTTCGGATTACATGAACAGGCGCACCTGAAATGTATCTGAGAACTTTATGGTTAGCGTTTTGAACTTGACAGCCACATTTCCGACTATTCTATAAAATCATAAAAAGTGGGAAAACATGCATTTTTCTGAGGCAACTGTTTAATGTTCTGTTTGAAAGTCTTGTTTTAATATCTGATATTTCTATCATTGGCATAAGCAAGATTTTTTTTTAGGTCTTTTTCGGCATCTGAGGTTATTTAGACTCTGTCCTTATTTATTTAAATTAATCAAAAATTAAAAGAATTAAAAACTCTGTCTTTGTCTAGCGTCCTAGGTATCAACAACATAACCAAGTGGCAAAATAGATGTAATTTGGAGATTAGATTAATTCATGAAAAATTCAAGTTATCTCTCATGTGCTGATCAGAAAAAAGAATAATTTCTTTTATGAGTTAGTTTATTTGTGCAATTCTTCTTTTCTGAAACACAGGAAGTATAAGAGGAAATTTTTCCATTTCAATCGTTGTTGGAATTTGATTAGAAGTTGAAAAAAGATGATAAGAGTTGAGAAATCAAATATTTCAAATCTTTCACTTGAGAGAAGAACTAAATAAAATTCCTAGATTTGTGTTTTTGAACATTCAAAAGCAGTATGGCATATTAATTTTGCTT
>JAAAKE020154414.1:0-12461 GCA_010014785.2 Anisolabis maritima
CAACCGTCACCTCGACCCGGGGAGTAGGCAGATTGAGGCCCCGGACCCGAGCCGACGCGACAACCGACACCACACCATCCAACCAAACACTTCCTAAAAAACTACCACTACCTAGAACACAGAGACCAACAGAAGCCTCTGAAACATGCACACACACGATTCGAGGAGTAGGCAGATTGAGACCTCGAAGTCAACCCAAACAAAACACTAACAACACAACCCCCAACCAAGCCCGGCCTGGACCTCAGAGCGAAACCCAAATCACCGCCACATCCATATCCACACCCTAGACTCGCAAGATTGCGACCCCGAAAACAGAAACAAACCACCTCCACCATCACATCCTAACACAAAACTCTTGAAAATGGCTCCAAAAGGAGATCCGAAACGTCGAGTTAATCTCAACAATCAACGCGGGCCAACCCGGGAAAACATTATTCCACATACAACTATATATATATATGTATATATATACACTAACCACTGTTTCGGATCGGATTTGAACCATCTTCGTAGCTGTGGTAAAGTCATTATGCTATGTAAAAACAATCCATTTTTTTTATAAAAAGTTCGATAAATAGATGAATTTATATATCTTTTACAATAGCAGGAAGTGCTTCTAGCCTTCAGATCTACAAATATGAGTTTACATAAGCATAACGGCTTTACCACAGTTCCGAATAGTTCAAATCCGAACCAAAACGTTAGCGGTGGTTATATTATAAATATATATACTAATGATTATATTAGAAATATATATACTAATGAAACAACTCAAGCTCTTTATACAATTTACTCAGCCATAAAACTTAATATAAAATGGAACGGTCAAAAAAGGTACGCCTCGACAACAAAGAGAGCACTCAACTAGTAATGTTTAAAAGCGTAAAAAATTTTCAACTGACATTTGTTGATCTAAAAACTATTTGTTCAGATAGTGCGGGTGATAATTTTGTTCATCTACATGTTGGTCCCAAAATGACAGAGATCCCTTGAATGCCATCCGTTGATACCGTATAGAAAAAGAATAGACGTAAACGTTCCAGTTTTACCTAGAGTTCAATGACGGTCATTCTAAAAAACCTATTTTCATAAAATATGAAATATCTTTGAATTATTAAATAATGATTTTTTTAATTTTTAATACAGTTTGTTATGCATCAAGGAGATAATACAATGGCTTAAAATCATATTACTTTACTTCACTATTAATATTTTTCAAAATAACCTTTTAACTTCCAAGCTTTTGCTGGATATTCTTTCATCTTTTTCTATTTTTCTCTAATAATTACTGACCTAAAAAAATAATCAAAAGACATCTGACAAATTCATATTTCATAAAATCATTAACTCATTATTTATATTTTTTAATTTTAATTTGACAGTTTTATCAATTCGCATTACGATTCAGGTTTAAAAAGCTTGTAATTTTGAGTTGTCTGCATTTGTTTAGTTTTTAATTATAATAAAGTGTAGATTAGATTAATATTATAATATTGTAGAAATGTAGATATAATGTGCATTTTTAAGTAAATCTCATTTATAATATCTCTTGACGGCTATTAACCTGAACCTTAAATAATATAATTACAGAAATTGTTGAAATTAAAAAAAATGATGAAATGAAAATATATATGGCAGCGGAAATATTAATAATAATAAACTTGCTTTGATTTCCATATTTTCATTCATGAAACAATTAAATATTATAAAAGCTCTATATATTTTTGGCAGTGTGCCAAAAAAAATCGTATCCAAAAAGAACTTAGTAAATAAATGAAGTACAAATTACTTCTAGATCTACCTATTCACACCTCAATTTTCCTCTTTTTTTATAAATCTTCTCAACTAGAAATGGCTTAAGAAAGGATGGAAGAATTTAGGGAAAAAACATGTGAGTGCTACTTAAAGTTATTCATTAAATGAATGAAAGCTGGCCCTCATAAGTGCCAGACCCTATACATATTTTAATATACCTATTAAAGAAGAGTCACTACTAGGGCGAAGCTAATAAAATTTTTCTAATTGTAACATTTTTAATTGATTTGATCATTCTTATTATAAACTTCTCGAATGAAATTTGCCAACTTACCTTTCTAGTATTTCATCCATCATTTTAACAAAAATTGTTAACTCCCTTATATTTTCATTCTATAAATGAGATTTAATTGTAGTATAGTCAATTTTTGAATAGTAATTTTTATTAATTTGTGCTTGCAGTATATTGATGACATTTATTTTATCTAAGTTATTTAATAAAAATATTTTTTTTGAATTTTAGATGTGAATGATGGAGCATTGCAGATTTGAATGAAGTTGATTTTATTTCAAGCTTTCTTTAATATAATAAATTTAGCTCACTTCTAATTTGAACGTTTCATATAAGTAATTGATACTAATGCAATAATAAAACAAATTATAATCTTACTATATTATAATATAAATATATATGTAGTTTAAACTTTCTCACCAAAAGGGGTAAATAATTATAATTAAGATTTTAAGAAATAAAAACGTCTTTGTAGATTTTTTTATTTCCCTCTTGCCTTATTTAACCATAGGACTAAATAATATAAAAAAGTTTTATTTTACAAAATAGTATACAATAAACATTTTAATTACAATTAATTTATTAATTTATACTTAAACGTAGATTTTTTAAACTTAAATGAACCTCCCATAATATTATAGATGATATGACTATATTAAATAATAAATAAGCTATGAGATAAGTTTAAACTATATAATAGTAAGATATATGCTGACGATTAAAATGTTGGAATATCCGGCCGGCAGTGAATCAAGGGCTGAATACAGTGGTGAAGAATGCAACGCCACCGTTTCTTTCGGCGGATGGCGGTCCTCTCTACCTGGCACCTCAGGCTCTTTTGGGGACTGTTGGAGGGACGATGTCCGCGATCAACGGCACCTCTAACGCCTTCAATTCGTCCTCGATGCATCCTGGCTCTCTGCAATGTGGAAGGATTAATATTATGGGTTCGATTGTGGAAGAGTCGGCGCCATACCTCTTCCCGTCCATCATTGAATATAGTTTAATCGGTGCCGCTGTTATGTATGTCATGTGGAGACATATCGGCTATAATCCTAGGTAACAAAAAACTATTAATATTAATTTAAAATAAATAATTTTTCTCAAATAAATTATTTTTACTCTCTTCTTTAAAAACAAAAAAAAATTATAATTAATAACTTATATCATGAAAAAAAATTAGCCTCCAGGAAGTGAACTTGGTTCTATGGATTGGTACAAAATTGTTTTTTTTTTTTTTTTTTTTGTTGAATAATGGATATAAATAATCAACCAATATATGCAGGTTAGATTCCCTCTGCTGCTAGTTTTTTCTTTCATATGTATTAATAAATAATAGATTGATTAGTCAGTTGCTTTTGGAGGTTGCTAAAGCAATAAGAAGGCAGACTGTAGCAAAAAAGAAGTCCTTGGATGCCAAAAGGGTCCATCTTCAGCCATGGCTATTTGTGATAGGCCTAAAGTTGTCATGATATAAAAATGTATGTATACATATATATATTTTTTGTAGTGACAAGCGAGTTTATTATAATTCTCCTTTCGGCTTTTGGCATCCTAGGGTTTTTTTTTGTTGCAGTCTGCCTTCTTATTCCTTTATTAATAAATAATAATTATATGTTCACATTTCATTAATTAATATTTATTTAGGCAGAAATTTAGTTAAACTTTTTATTATCTAGAAACACCTTAAAATGATATTTTTTCTGGATTCATCTATCGATAAAAGATGCCAGATTTTCCATAGGACTTATAAAACTAAATAAAGTTTATCCAAACCCCTACTCGTATCTAAAGGTAACCTTGTTTGGAGCAGTTCAAAACTTTATTTTTCCGAAATATCTAGATCAAGCTTTATAAAATGGCTTATTCTCGGCGCACCCTAGACCCTTCATCTCTTCACACCCTCCCACCTCATGACCTTCTCTTCAAAAAATCTATTTTAGAAAAATAATGACAAAAAATTTAATTTAATGTTTAAATTTTTATATGATTTATTATTTATTTATTAATTATTATATTAGCCCTGTCTCTTGATGCAGAGGTAGAGGTCTCGCCTCTCGGACCAAAGGTCAGTTCGTTTCCCTTCCTGAGCAGCAAAAATTTATTTATATTATATTGGCTACCAATTAATATAAATAAATAAGGATGAAGTCTAAATAGCCTCAGATGCAGAAAGTCTAAAGAAATTATATTCTAAATTTTAATTATCTCTCTTTTGAAGATACGTGGTGGAGGAGGATTTAGAGCATCGACTTGAGGTAATGCTCTCACGACGTGCTGTCGCTCTTGCTCACCATGGAGGACGAATGGATTGTGTTGGCGCCTCTAAAGGCCTCTTCTTCGGCCTCCTACTCCTCGTCGGCTCACTCATCTGCTTGATTCTTTTCTTTGTTTTAATCCACCATCGACATTTCTCTTTACTAGCCATCTATCTTGCAGACGCTAGTCATTGTGTTCTCATGATACTCTCCATTATAGCTATCATCGTTGGATTTATAAGGTATTCGTTTTATATTCCAAAAATAAATAAAACGGTAAATTAACATATCTATTTTTATTTTTATCGCTTTTCTTTTATTTTTATTTGAATGTTTTGTTTTTGTAGAGTACAAAGTTTGAAATTCCGTGCAGAAGAACAATCCGATTTGAATGACATTTTGTTACGTGTCTCAGCGTTTGGTCTTTTCGTATACGCCGTTTTTAGTGTTATTGCTGGAAGCCAAGCTGCATTTACAGACGAACCGAATTTACTTGTTATGGTAACAGGATTATTAAGTATCCTACAGGTAATTTTGTTTATATTTCTCTTGAATATAAAACTTATGATTTTTAAATATATGCATAAGAATAATAATATATAATATAAATTTGTCTTGTCATATTTTTTAAAACCTAATGATTTTAATCTTCAAATATGTAGAATAAATTTAAAAAATGATTAACAAGAATAACACCAGACTTTCATATAACATATACATTTTCTTTTTTAAAGAGTTAATACATTAAATTAGAGACTTTTCTTCATGACTTTCAATGTAGAATTATAAATCCAGATACATGAATTCTGTTTCAGCCCAAAACAAAAAATTAATTACAATATTTATTTAAAGCAAATGAATATATTTGATAGGAATAAAATATTAATGTTTATCGTGAAATACGTTAATTTAATTTTTGGTTATTTTAATCTACCCCAGATGCCGAATTTTTTTCTTTTTAAATTTTTTAAAATTTCTCAAAAAAATAGAGAAGCTAGGCGCCAAAATTTTTTGGCTCGTTCTTGGTCACATTTTACAATATTTTGAAATAGTAGGCCTATGTATCAATATTTAGTAATTTTCAACATTTAAGCTTCTTTTGTCAAGTTGTTTGTTATTGTTTTTTGGATTTATCCTTTTAATTCCATTATTAATTTTTAACCTTTTTTCTTGCAGGTGATTTTGCAATTGTTGTTTGTGGCTGATGTGGCCCGCCGTCGAGTACATTTACCTGAACATGACCGGTCTAAACCTGGTCGTCAGGTTGTTACATTCTTGCTCATTTGCAATGTCACCATGTGGGTCATTTATACTTTTGAAATGCAAAAAGTTGAAGCTAATCCAGTACAGGTAATTCTTTTTTTCAACTATAAATAAAATTCTAATTTTTTTATAATTCTATATTGACTATTAATTTATAATATTTTCTTACTGGTTTTGAAAAGGATAGTAATGACAAAAAACTATTGATCCCCAGAGTTTTTTCTTATTTATACTTTTCAAAAATAATTCATTTACTTTTGTTCATTTAGTAATCAAATATACAAAAATCTTATAAAAGTGCAAATTCCTCCCAAATAAAAAAAATGATAAAACGAGAGGGGAGGGAGATTTTTTTAGGTAAATATTAAAACAATAATATTAATAAGTTAAGTGTATATATTTTTTATCGCACTTTCATTGATTCTTATAACATCTTTTTCTAATTTGAAAAACTTCATTTTTCAGTTGGATTTCTATGGATTTTTGACCTGGGCTATAGTGCAACGTGTAACTCTACCTCTGTGCATTTTCCATCGCTTCCATTCGGCTGTAACACTTGCCGAGATCTGGAAGACCAGCTACAAGGCACGTCTTGATTAAATTTACACGTAACATAACTCATTAAAAATCCATCTAACCCTCCAATCATCCAACCTCATTTTGACATTAACATTTGAAAAATTCACTAAATCATACCGAGAATCCTGACATCCAAATAATTCTTTAATATATACATATATATATTCATATAGTTACATATTTCATATATACACTATAAATATATATAATATATAATATATATTTAAAATCAAATCGTTATATTAGAGTATATTTAGAAATAAATAGGAAAACAAAACAGTAAATATAACTAGTGAACATGTGAGCATTCGTTTTTTATAAAGAGTATATTAGAAAAATCCCTCCATTGAATTATTTATCAATTGATTAAACCTCTTACAAAAAAAACGCACAATTTATTAAATTCCGTTAGTCATTACTATAAATTACTATAAATTATTATTTAATTAATTAAAGGGGAGGGCGTCATTACACTCTCACTGATTAATAAAATACTTTTATTTAAACCTTTTTTGTTTAAAACTCATTCTGTGGCTATTTATAGGCATAATTTTACGCCTTGTTGCAGTCATGTTTTTGAAATCTGATTGGAATTCTGAAAACTAAAATATAGGTATTTAAAAAAATAAGCAGAATCCGAGACATTTTTGATTTTTCAGAATCGGATACGCAAAAATTTACAGATGATAATTTCTTTGCAGGAAAAAAGGTCTAATGAAAATTCTTTTAGGAAATTAATTCCAAACATTTTTGTTACAAGTTTGTTTGGGGCCCTTTCATTCCGAAAGAAATTTCTTTATGTTCGCAGTTTTAGTAAAGATTTGGAGTCGGAGATTTAAAAATCGAGGAGGCAGAGTTCACTTTTTTGATCCGACTTAGCAGATCTTTTAATTTGTCTCTTATAAGCTCAATTAAAGGAGAGAGAAATTTCAAGAATAATTTTAATGAAATTTAGAAATTTCCGGCAAGTAGATCAATTTTTTCGTTAGCCTTTGACAAATGACAACTTTTGATTTTTATTTTTTGGATAAAAGAGAAAATGTATTTCAAGTGTGAGATTGCCCCCATCCCGTAGGTGAGAGGTTAAAGATATTGACAATGTCAATATTGATAATCTTCAAAAGCAAGGGATGTGGATTCAGAACCCAGGCTATCCCGTTAAAATTTAATTAAACCAATTGGTCTAATTAAATAAGCCTAGATAATAAATAATTGAATTGGTTAGTCTATATTGCCAGATGACGAAAAAACTATAAAAAAAGTTTTGAGATTAAATAATATTTATTTTTTAAGAATAAAGACAATTTCTTGAAAACCTTAAAATTCTAAAAAATAAAATTTTTTAAACTTATTGTTCTTTATATTAATAATTACAAAAGTATTTTCAAGCTTTTTATTTTTTCTTTTTGTTTCATTTTTTCTAATAAAATAATTAGTAATAAGATATGGTGTTTAATTAGTTCTTGGAATCATCTACCAAATTTCATATAAACTTGACTGCTGTGGATTGACAATATAGCCTATCTTCAATTTATTTTGCTATTTCCAATTGATATTTGGACACATTACTAATTAAGTTCTTATATTTAAATTATATTAATTGTGGAATGGGTGCTACAAAATTTGTATTATCACCCCACACCTTTATGCTCGGGATTATAGTAATACAATGAGCTCAGAGAAGAGTGGTGATATATAGTGAAGATAACAATGAATAACCCTATCCTCATTAAAAACTCATTTGAATTTATGTATTATTAACTTCACTAACGTCGCTATTATGTTCTGCATCGTCCTTCGCCTTACTAAAAAATCTTGAGATCCTCACCACTGCCTTGAATTCTAAGTTGGTGGCAAAAATTTTTTCTCTATTTTACTAACAAGTATTTTTGGTTATAAGAGTAGTATATACAGATACGCCTAAGTTCCCTATCACACTATCAAATATCGTTCTATCTATCGTTATTCTTTTATTTTAACTATTTTTAATATCAATTTTATACGAAAATTCATTGTTATTATTGTTGTAGAAATTCAATTTATTTTAATGGGGAGAAATATTTATTTATTAAAATTAATAATAGAGAGAAACCTTAACCCTTTTCTTCAGTTTTATAAATATATTCTTTTCGATTTAAATGTAATAATTTTTATTTATATTTTTAAAACTCATAAGATTCACATCTCCAGAAAAGCTAGTTTTACTTTTTTTTTTTTGCAAAAAATCGCATTCTGAGATGAAATTTCAATTTAGGTAAATTTCTTGCTACTATTGACTCTTATAATATTTTAATTATATCTAATAGAACTTAATACTATGTCTATTTCTTTAAGAAAAATAAATGAGACAAAAAGGAAGCAATTTTTAGATTAGTTTATTTTATTTTATTTAACAATCACATAATCAGTATAGTTAGTTCTCTGAACATTTGCCATATTCAAATAGAAAATTAAATAACTACAATATATTACTAAATAATAATATAATACATTGTTATTATATGTTAATATATATTTCAATTTTAATATATTTATTTCATAGGCACGATCAAAATATTGAACATAATTAAACAATTAATGTATTTCCTAAATGATTCCCCCCGCTGAAAATGTCCCCTTCAACTATAATATCATAGAATGAGTATTAAACAAATATAAAAATATAAACCTATTTATATTGGTTCTGTGCACTTTGAACAATTAAATAAGCATTTTTTTATTTCCAAGGAAAATTTTATAAAAGCAGGAAAATATAAATATGCATTTAATCTTATTTTTAATAAAATAATAAATTACTCCTCCTCTTTCTGTCTTTTTCACTCTATTAAACTCTGATCTTTATTTCTAATTCTTTCTATTTTTATTTATTTTGATTTCTACTTCTTTCTTCTCACATTCACCTTTATTACATCTCTCTCACTCTCTCTCCTCTTCTCTTTCTATTTTTATTATTTTTTATTTAGTAGAATCTATTTTGAATTTTGAATATTTTTTTAGGAACCCATCATATTTTAAAAAAAAAACAAAAAATATTTTTATATTCATTTTAAAAGCACCTATTTCAATCTATCATATTATTTAAAAACTAGATTATGTTAGTGCTGTGCAACATCAAATGCAATTGATATAAATAAATAAATAAGATAAGAAATGAGATAGAAAATAAGTCTCAAAATACTTGATCAGGTTTGTGAAATTTATTCTTTTAATAAATAAATGCATATAATAATTATTATAATTTTGTAGTTGAAATTTAAAAAAAAAAATAATTAGCTTATATTGCTCAAATTCATCAAAAAATAAATATATAAATGTAAATAGATAGCTCTTTAAAAAATTTTTATTTTCTTAAAATTTGTAGAAAAAATATTTATTTTTATTTATTCAAAAAAAAATTTATTTATTAAAAGTTGTTTGTTATGCATCATAGAGTTTGTTGAGAATTTATATATACCTAATTTATTTTCATAACAATTGAAAGAAAAATAGAAAAATTTTATTTTTTTTTTAAAGAAAAATTATTTATTTTAAAATCTCTTTTTGTTTAAATATTTTAATAAATTTCTTTATATATTCAAATAACACAATTTTTTAATTATTTTCTTATAAATATTTTTAGATTAATTATTAAAAAAAAGATAGAGGAGGAGTTTTTACATAGTATGATATTTATTATATTATTTTCCCGAAAAAGTTCGCAATTTATTTCCAAAAAAATTATTGCTTCAAATATATTAGATATTATAGATGAAATAGATTTTTAAAAATCTATCGCTTATCAAAGCTGATCAAAATTAGATTAATATTAGATTATATATAAATATATGTGATGTGAAATGACTAAAAAATTCATGCAATTACTCTATGATGGCGTCACTATCACACATACATACCGCATTTTTCATTTATATACCTTTCTACCTAAAATATGTATATATATTCTCTTCTCTTTCTCTCATTTCATCATTGCTAATCTCATATAGAATTAACAAAAATAAAAAAATTAAAAAAAATTTTTTGTGTTCATAGCAAAATTTTTAATTTCTGAGACGTCGTCACCAAGAAATTAAAAATATCAAAAAAAAAGCTTTTATGCTCATTTTCTAGTCAAGATAAAAAAAAATATCTCTAAAAAAAGGAAAATTATACAAAAAAAAGAGATTTAAAATAAATAAATAAAAACGTATTAACCCTAACAAAAAAAAATCAAAAACTTTTTCAATATCCATATGTATATATTTAATTTTTTTAGATAATTTTGATTGTTCTACTTTTAAAAAAATATAAAATAAGTTTTAGAAGAAATTAAGAAATTTTTTTAAAGTACAATAAAGTGGGACAGATTCGGACGTCGTTTTAATGAGGCAGATTTGAAAACAATTTTTTCTTGTTTTGAAAAAATGCAGACAGTCGATGATAATTTCTATTTGCACTAGGTGCAGATATTAAATCTAATTAAATTTGAAACATGTCGAAATGTTCTAAGTCCGAGTATATCCGACTTTACTATTAAATTTGCTTTAGTTTCTCCCCCTTGATAATAAATCTTTATTTTATTAAAACATTTATATATTTAGGGCGATGAAGTCTAGGGGTTGGAGGAGGATTGACCTCCCCTCCCCTAAACTTGAAAAAACATTTTTTTTTCTAGAGATGGTGAATTTTACTCCATTATCGCTACATCCATATATATTTAATTTCATCTCCAACTGCTCTCTTTTTTTAAAAGTAGAACTATTTAAACATGGGGTAACTATCTATTTAAAAAACATTTCTATATATAAGTATATTTTTAAAAATTAATTAAATAATTAACTGATTAATTAGCAATTATTGATCACTTAATTAGTTAATTAGTTTGAATTTGTGGACCACTTAAGTAAAAAAAAAGAAAAATCATTCACACAAAGATATTTCAATTTTTTTTAACTTAGATACTTGCTAAGTTGATATTTATTTTAAATAATAAAAAGTACAAAATGGCGATAATTTATTTTTTAAATGAAAATTATTATTTTTGCGAATAAATAGAACAAATAATTATTATCTAACTAAATATATATATATATTTCATTAAAAAATATTAATTAAAAAAATTTTATATTAAATCCATAAAAATATATATATAATTTATATATATATAATGATATAAAAAAATGATATAGCTATATATTTTATTTATTTTATAAATAAACCAATTTTTATTTATTTTGCTATTTATTTTTAAAAATTAATCCTTTATTATTTTTGAAAATTTCCACTTTGTAAATTTTTATAATAGAATTATATATAGTAAATAGAAAATATATATATATATTATTTTTTGATTTGTTAAAATAGTTGTCAAATTAATTACAAAAATGAAAAATATACAAATAAAAAATTGTATAGAAAAAAAATTTGAATGACTGGTGAAAAAATCATGTCCGGCTTTTCAGCCTATATATAAAATATATATAGTTAAAAAATATTAATTTATATTAAAATATAAAGTGTTTCGGGAGAATCTGACATTTTTAAGATTGTAATTTTGGCTAAAATAAAGAAAAAATTTATATATACAGCAAACATATATGACTAGCGTTTCTCAAGCTGAAATTATGCATCTAGAATTGTTCAAAAATTATATCGAGGGAGATAACAATTTTATAATATTTTAGGCGAAGGAGCATTATAAACATTTGAATAGCTTGAGAAACATTCTTATAGTAATAATATATATAATCGGTGGATTAAATTTAAACCTCACTATTTTTTTTTTATTTTCATAGATTAACCTTTTTATATAAATTTTTCAAAAAGGTTTGGAAGTTGTTTTTTATTCATATATCTTAAGAGCTTAAAACTGTCTACTGATATTCTCCGACTCTCGAGTGTAATACTCAGGCCATTAATTATGCTCTGAGATGGATGCACACTCCTGAGTGGAAGACCTGTAAGGAATGTTGATGTTGAGACGCCACAGACATTCTTTATTTTAAGATACATTAATAAAAAATCTTTCATTTCTTGCTAATTTTTCAATTCATTCAACATTTCAAAATATCTTTCAAGTATATGTAAACATAGAAAAAGGCGAATTTTTGTAGAAAAATATGAAAATTTCTTATAAAATAATGTGATATAAATAGAAAATTATGATCGGATTAAATTTGATTAACTCAGGTACATAGCCTATAACAAGTGTTGATAGTTAAAATAACAAATGAATTGATTAATTTACTTTATAATTACTATTTAAATAAGAAATAAAGATAAAATATTTACTCGCCAAAATACTCTATTTAAAATAATAAAATTTTTTATTTTAT